>BQNB010019197.1:0-21780 GCA_026074375.1 Tanacetum coccineum
CATTGTGATATTTTTTGATGGGTAACAATGAAATTGATTTAGGGTTAAGATTTGGAGAGTATTTGAATATATGAAATCGATTATGGTAAGTGATAAAAACCTTTAATTGGGTCAAACGATCTATTTATGTAAAGTACCCTCAACAACATTAACTTAAACTGGCAGCATTAAGTTAAGACTAACAACATTAACTAAACCCAATAGTAGTAAGTTATGCCTGGCAGCATTAACTTATGTCTAACAACAGTAAGTGTATACTTAGCAGCATAAACATATACGGACAGCAGTAATGTAAGCCTAACAACATTAACTCAAGCTTAGCAGCATTAAGTTGAAGCTGAGCAGCATTAACATTAAAGCATCAATAATCACCTCAATTTGAACATCTCACATACTCTCTTTCTATTTTTCAGCTCACAATCATCTCTCATTTCATTTGCTCACCAATTCACTCTGTCTATTTTTATCACACATCTCTTTATCTGTTTTTGTCTCACATAATCTCTCTTTTCTTTTATGCTCACCAAAATCTCACAATTTTCTGACAATTTTGTACAAGGTGCCGTTAATTCTTTTAGTTTCATACTGTCCTCCCCACTTCTAAGTATATTACTCCTTGAGAGAGGTGGGTCATTGGACTTTATGGATACAGTCTCAAACCGAGTTTGAGCATCTGTAACCCCCAATGTGGTTTCTTGGCACCTGAGACCACTACCTGAATCAATTTCCTAAGGACTTGAGTCATTAAGTATTGCCATGGATTAGGTCTTAAGTTATGTTACCACTGTCTTGCTCTGCTTCAAAGCAATAATCCCTTGCTATCACAACCTTTAATATATTAATCTTTACAGCGACAATTTATGGTTGGACAATTATATGACATTGCACCTGCATCTAATTTGTATGAATTTGCCAAGTTGAAACAGAGGTAAATAAAGCTCTCTAGACTGCTCGAACGGAGGTAAATAAAGCTTTGTACATCCATTCCTCAGATGATAACCTAGCTGCGAGTTTAAGGGAAACACATGGAGCTAAAGTTGATACCGACTCACTGAATCAGGTATTCCCAATTATAATTTTTTAGATGTGGCAAGATATATATGAGCACGTATGAAGACTCTTACATATTTATGGGCAAAACTGTAGAGGTGTCAAAATGGGCGGGTTCTAGTAAAAAAGCAAATGGCTGACCTGAAACACAATTTTTTAGTAAATAGTTAGTGTCCCTAATGGTATTACAATAAGTAAATATCATTTCATGTGACTCGGGAATTTTTATTCATTACATATACACTCGGGAGATCAAGAGACCGAGGATCATCTTTTTGGAAGCGCAAGGTGGCTACAAACTCGTGGAGATTAGTGGCGACTTGGTGGAAAATAAGTTTAGACATATATATTTATAGTCTTTTTACTCAAAACATAACTTTAGCCTATTGGTAACCCTCTTGGCTCACTATGTTTTGTATATTTTCACGAACTTTTATTGTTCTTTTATCCCCTTATTTACTGTGCAACACAGTTTTTTTATCAGTTTATGTTTCGTACTTTTTGTCTGTTTAATACTTTTGGCTTGATAAACTTTATATTTTTTGTTTCGTACTCTGCGTTTCACTGTTTTACCATATACACAAAGTTTTAAAAATTAAAAAAACTAAAAAAACATAGGGGTACAAATGGTAGTTTTCGGGGTCTTAATAACCTACCTTTTGTCTAAATTCATTTTAAAAAAACATGCTTTTGTACCTTTTGAAAATCTTTTATTATAAGAGACGGCAAATGTAAAAAGTAAGTAACCAAAATATTCTTTTGCAAATTTGTCATTTTGATAATATTAATAAAGAGCTACTTGTTACACTTGTTCACATGTTGTTTGTATTTTTCTCTATCTATATCTATGGTCTACGTAGTGTTTTTGTATGTTACCTGAAGTGCCAAGCAACCAACCTATCAGTATGTTCTTCTCTTTGGTTTCTTTTGGTTTTTGCTTTATCATTTTCCAACTAGTACCTTTTTTAATTTAAACTAAGGTTTATTACGTTTGGATTGTTCTTTATTTAACATTCCATGGGAGTCTCTATCTTTTGGGCTATTTGGTGAGATTTATTAATAGTATAATCTCTTATAAAATTGGGATAATTGCATGAAAATGTATCATACTTTTCATTTTTTGTTATTGTGTATTGAACTTTTTCTTTTTATTATGTGTACTGAACTTTCAAATTTCGACTTTTGTGTGTATTTTGTCACTTTTTGGCCATGTGAAATGACCATTTTACCCTTCGAATTTTGAAAAAAGTAAGGGTAAAACGGTCACAAATACACACAATAGTCGAAATTTGAAAGTTCAGTACACACAATAAGGAAAAAAAAAGTTCAGTACACACAATAACAAAAAGTGACAAGTATGATACATTTTCAAGTAATTAACCCATCCACTTTTACATAGTATCACAGGCCCATAAATGCATGCTTTTGTTGATGCTTCTGTGGGGAGTGAGTTTTCATGTTTTTTTTTTTGTTATGTGTCTTATAGTTCAATGCTATTTTGTCCTTGTTTTTAATGAAGTACGTACTTGATATTATTTGTTTGCTGTTAGAGTTGTTGTCGATGATGTAACAGTTGTTGCTTTCTTGCTATATTATTGTTGCTATTTTTTGTTGTTTATGTTGCTATACTTTTTGAGGTTTTATGCTTGGTTGTTATTTGTTGTTATTTTGTATCTTCAAAGGTTTTGATGGACATGAAATGGCCCGACTTAGTTTAGCTATTGTACTTACGTTTTAACAATATGTACGGTGGTGAAATATGCTTGTAAATGTATTAGTAGCATTATGTATTTTATTTTAAAAGTGTCTCGTTAATTTGTTAGTAGCATTATGTATTTTATAAAATACATTCCAATTCCTGTGATAAATTTGTAAACACATGACATATTTTAAATTTTGACATTCCAATTCTTTTAAAAAAATAAAATTCTTTAAAAAACATTACGTGAAACGGGCCCTAAGTTGTCATTGTATATGTTAAAAAAATAAAATGGGGTTCATGTTTCTGTCATGTTTATGTACTCAAGCTTTTGGTGCATCATATTTTATTTTGGTTTGTTGTTTCATGCTGCATGTCAGTATGTGTGAACAGATACCATTAAGGCTTTCTCTTAGAGTTCGTGACTGAAAGGGGCACATTTGGCTCATTCAGTGTCTCAGATATGCAGTCTCAATTTGCTCACAATAAATAACTCAACAGAATAATGACTAGTTAAATAATTGCCATAAGAAAACTGATTTCAGAAAGTAAGAACATGGAAAACCATGTAGAGAGAAGAAGTAGCTGGCGACGACAAAGGGTGGTCCTTTTTCCGATGCCATTTCAAGGACACATAAACCCGATGCTTCAACTTGCAAATATACTTTACCCTCCGAGGCTTCTTCTCGATCACCATCATTCACACTAACTTCAACTCTAGTTACAAATCAAATTACCCTCACTTTATACCATATCGGACCAGTTTACGATAAACGATCCAAATGAACAACAATCTTTCGAAGTTAAGCTTCCAAAAGGAATTGGTGATACTTCTTTAGGGTTATCATGCCTGTTAGAATCGTGTGGGTGCAGACACTTGCACCGAGATTGGAGCAAATGTTAGTGGCTTTCAAAGCAACAACATGATCCTAAAGTAATGAGTTTGGATTACTGATGCACTTTGGTAACTTATACCACTCCAGTAGCAGATGGCTTAAGCTTACCAGAATTGTTTTGGAGACAAGTAGTTTGATATGCGATAATGTTTATGCATCCATGCCTCTTTCTCGATGACCAGGGTTACTTTTAATCAAGCGAACATGGTACTCTATTTCTTTATCCCTCCCCTATTAGTCATATGCTAAGATTGGTTTCTGAATATTGCAACTTGATAATTAGTTTGGAAGCTTTATCTACAGTTTTTTATGAAGAGAATATTATGTCGCCAGACGACACTAGCAACTTCAAGAAAACCAAAAGCAGTGAGCCGGTTCTAAGTAAGCTATCTCCCATTATATACCTTCCAAATCAAGACATATCATTTTCTTCTCTACATATTAGTTTTTTTTCCATCTTGAAAATCTAATCTGGAAAAAAAAAAAAAAGAAAAACCGAAGTACCGGAGATTCCCCCAATTCTTAAAGTGAAAGACGTCATAAAGATGAGAATCAACGGCCAGGAAGATCCCACGGGTAAATTACTAGCTAACATGTTGAAACAAACAAAGGCATCTTCAGGAATAATTTGGAACTCATTTACTGAACTTGAAGAACCCGAGCTCAAAAAGATCCTTCAATACTTCCCGGTTCCATGTTTTCTGATAGGCCCATTTCACAAACGCTTCCCTGCCTCGTCAAGCAGCTTATTTGAACCAGATAGAAGCTCTATGTCATGGCTAGACCATCAATCACCTAGTTCTGTACTATACATAAGTTTCGGTAGTGCTGCTCAACTAGAAGAGCAACAATTCTTGGAAGTAGCTCATGGTTTAGCGGATAGCAAGCAGCCATTCTTGTGGGTGATGCGACCGGGGTTCATCAAGGGTTTAGAAGGCAATGAACCGTTACTTAAATGGTTCCTAGATTTGGTGGGGGAAAGGGGTTGTATTGTGAAATGGGCTCCTCAACAAGAAGTACTAGCCCACTACGAACACATGCTACATTCTAGAGAAAACACGAGACAGACCTTAGGTCACGGTTCTACAATAGAAATTCCTGTTGCTTGGAAATTTTAGCAACATCACACACAACACAACTCATGTGAGTCGCGTCTTCATGAGCAACTCTATCTGATGTGTGTGAGATGTCACTAACTGAGGAACATCATCAGTCTTGTCGAGACAAAGCAAACTCAAGCATCTATCACGACGAGAGACGTTAAGGGTGATCAACACAATCTCGCATACACATACATTATTTCTACACCACTAGGTTCTGCCCTATAGATACAAAGACACCTGCAATCTGTCTACAGCACCACCTAGTGAACTATCTCGAAAAACAAATTCTTGTTAGAAAACGGGTGGTTAATCAAGGGCGTCCGAAGATACGAACACGAAGAACAACAACTAAACTGAAAGAGAGCGAAGCGAGCTTTCTAACAAACGAAATACATACACATCTGATCGTCGAGTGACTACTGTGCTAGAAGTACAATTCTAACAACTGTACGGCGCCGAGATTAAAACACAAAAGCAGAAATGCGCGCCGAAGACTGGCCTCTCTAACACAACATGAAGAACTAAACTACAAACTACCGACTCTTCTCACCTAACACAATGTAGTGTGAATGCTGCGAGTGAGCTATTCTTCACTATCGACAGCTTCCCAATAGACACGACAATTTATCTCCAGAGCCTCAGCGGTCTGCTACTGACAGTTTCTCCACTGTCATCGCTTTCTCAAACAACCCTAGCCCGAAATACCTTTTCTCTCCTTCTACACTCATTCACTCACTTTGAAACTCAACGTCACACAGATAACTCTATTGGTGATGCTCAACATTCTTCTCTGAGCAGGCTCTGCGACAGAACCTTGGAGATTCAACGCGTCGTGCCATTACATGCATATAACACATCAGTGATGTATACATGGCTCTTGATGTTATCGCGCTCTATGTGCCATTCAGTGAGTACTAAATAATTTTCAACCCGATACTATCCTGATCTTAAATACTTGTTTATCTAATAGTCTGTTAGTACACACAAAGTTAGCACTTGACATATATTGTTACAGTTTGGAAAACCACATAGATGGAATGTCAGTATTTGAGTGATATTTGATATCTTACACACTGCCTACGAGTGTGACTAATTATAACTCACATTCTAAGTAGAGATTCCCTTCACAGCGTTGTATCATATATGTAATACTGATAACTACACAAGCTCACATAGATTTGAGATTATGGAAGAGTAACAGAGATTTGTGACAAGGTAAGATGTTGTGGTTCCTGTAATATCTATTATAATCACTCATACGACTGTGAATCTCAGCAATTTTTATCTTCTATACAAATAAAAAATTTTTATGGCGCAGGTGTTGAATGGAGTGTATTTGAGGATTGAGAAATTTAGTAGTTATGTTTGGGATTTAATTAGGATATTTTATAGTTTTATTATTGTTGAGATGATGGTTAGATTGTTTTTAAAATTTTTTTCAAATTGTAAGTAGTTTTGTGTGAGGTTATTTAATATGTAAAAAGTGGTGTAATTTTATTTAAGTTTATGTTGATTTTAATTATTAGAGAAGCACTGGATTTTTTATATCAACTGTATCAGTTCATATAAGTAAATACTCATTGGTGGTACACTGAGGACATCAGATGGATGAAAATAAGAAGGAGTTATCAAGTATATTTAGATATAGTTGTAACTATCTATTGTATAGTCTAAAAAGAGGCAACAGTTCTACAATACAAAGTTATTTAAAGTTATTAACTATAATACAAAACGAGATAAACACAAATATACTGTTAGGGTTTGAGAAAGAGAAAACTTTTAGCGTAGCTTTTAAATCATTTTAAGACAGAAGACTGTGGATTTTTGAGAATTAGGGATGTTGATCTATATTCTATCTCTTTATTATGTTTATGAGACGCGATGGTGAGATTGAGAGCGGGAACACTATGTGAAACCGGTTAGTTGAAACTAATGCAGTTATCGAGAACAGCTTGTCTAGAGATCTTCTTTGATTCTGTATAGAAAAATTCAGGCTTTTTGTGTATCCTTTATAGGAGTCATGTAGTTTATTATGATATGACATTATTTTTACACGGGAGTACATAACATGGAGTAAGTATGTTTACTCGGTACACGGAACTGATATCAGTAGTGGGAGTCGTGATGGACATAGATTTTTTATCACAATCTCATCTAATGATCATTTTGCTCTGTAAAGACCAAACACTTTACATTGAGGCATTTGAAAGGGTATACTTTAAAACGTGAGAACATCATTAATGAATTTGTTTATTGAGAATGTGAGTTGCGGTACATTATTTTTACTTAGAGGTCGAGTTGTTATTCTGTGTAGTATGTTATTCATGGTTTTGTGTTTTAATATATGATACTCTACATTTGGATGTGTTTGTATCATTCTACTTAAGTTTGTTGATAGGTAAACCTTATGGATAGCATTTTCTACATTGATGATGAATTATATGAGGAGAGACTTCAGTAGCCAGGTTTTACACTATAAATCATCGAGAGCAAACAATCATATGTATGGGTTGATTAAGATATAGGGGTTTGTTTTGGATATTTTATTTAGAAATATAGTTATTATAAATTAAGAGATTGAAAAGGAGACACATCAAATTACATATCTAATATCCAGGTATTTGCATAGTGATTAAAAGTAAACATAATCTTTTACAATCATGGTACCTTTTATTTCTTTGAGATATTAAGGAAGCTGTTGATAATGGTTATAAAAAAGACACTAAAGATGTGACAGGAACATGTTCAAGTGGGAAAACCTTTAATACCAGGAATATTCACATTTATCTTCACAATACTTCTCTGCATACCTAGTGTTTATCTCTAACGAGATTTTTGTACAGCACTTTTAGAGTATCAGACATTCACAAACACAATGAATTCTTATGAAACAATCACACTATAATTAATCGCCCACTTTACTCTACCAACACATTACACATATCCGTTATGGCTATAGATATTGTTTATACCTAGTTTAGAAAGTGAAACTATGTATTATAAAGTTGTAATGCTTTTGTGGTGCCCAGTCTTCATTGTACACAACAGCACAAACGAGCATGTATAAAGATATATACAGAACATAGTATTTCCATGTCCTTTAACGCGTTCTATTATTTTCCTCACTTAACTGTCAGGGGAGACTCACACACCAACCAACAAGCATTATCCAGAGATATCACGCAGTCTATCTTAGCTCACCAAACAAAGATTATTTATACAACACATCTCTGAAAAAAATCGAATCCTGAATTTTCACACATTATCAATCAAAAACAAATGGACTTCTAATAACGTTAGATAGCGACAGTTGCACAACGTAAGACACTTACAAGTTAGTGTGACTTTGACAAAATAGTTGAGCTACACTCTATTATCTACTCTTATCACGAGAGTTTCATCAAATGAGTGAGACACAAGCTATTTGCTTTATTTGACTTCATTCACTCACATAATTTAATGAGTTCTAATTCTACTAAATTACAACTTGATATAGTCTGGTAGGATTTTACTTGAGAGACAATATATATCTATCCTAAATGTGTGGATTTTCAAACATGAGCATACATCAACTATTAACCATCTCATATCTTTTAATTACAGACAGTGATTATTATACTCTGTCTAACTACTATTAGATCTCATATATACATAATAGCGTTATTTAAAGTGACGAAGCACATAGTTTCACTATCATAGTCGAGTTTCATGTAATTTATACTCTTCTAACTTTGGAACTACCACCTTGTCCAATGTGGTTGTTGAGATTGAATATATGTAGAGGGTGAATTTAATTTTAACATACTCCTTATATTCGCAATAACGATAAACGCTGTTATAATAAGGCGAATATATTACTCTAGAGAATAACGACACAAGGTCAGTACGACAAAGACAGTCCGGGAACTCACTAATAGTGCACAGAGTGAGGAATTTCAAAAACAATAAACGATAAGGAGTTGTACCAGAAATCAGAGAGCGGTGAAGAATACAAAATAGGTCAAGACTTAGTAACGAATAGTTATATACTGAACACAGCATATCTCTTACAATGTGTATATAAGAAATTAACGACAATCCTTATTTATCCATTTAATTGATTTATTATTCTCTAGATAATCATTATTGCATGTAGCAATTTGTATGGCTCGTCTAATGACTTGGTTGGTTAGGTGAACAATTTCTATAGCGATACAAGGGATGACAGATTCCTAATGTGTTTATGGGTGACTGGACAAGGCAAACATTAACGATCATGGAATTTAGTTTAACAGTGAAATAATAGGTGAGTTATTTATCTCTAATTTGAAGTGGATTAAATTTATTCTAAGTGCGAGAGGAACTCTCATTCGGCAGGTTTTGACTGTTAGACGATAGTCGAAGTTTGGTTCATCTATTTATGGATATTTTGATAGATTGTGTTTCGTTATTGTATGCTCTTTCTCGCAATAACTTAATTTATTATTATGGTACACTTCTCTTACTGGGTTGTTCTTCTTTATTAGTATGGTATATGATTAACGAGGTGGGTTATGACACACTGTAGACTAGCGTTAGGTTCACGTTTATTTTGTAGTGTATTTTTATATTTCAGAGGTATTAGATATAGTATGTTAGGATTATGTGTTTTATATTCATGTTTAAAATTCTTGGTGGATTTTGCACGTGTTTGTCAAATAAGGTTTGTATGGCGACGAGATAGTACTTTTGATTTTACTAATTGTGATTGATGGACATCTGTGTAGGTATAAGGAGTTTAGTATATGTTTGACACACAGAACAACACTTTCTCTCTTCATCTGACTCAGGTGATTAGCTGGTGGAGTGAGCACGGTTTGTGCTGGTGGTATTATTTTCTTTCTTAGACTTTTATTTATGTAGTACATGTATGTGGTCAGATCATGTGTTGTTTAGAGACACACAGTCTCTATTATCTGACACAATGTGGTGTATGATATTGCAAGTAGATTTACACAGGATTTTCAGTACAACGGATCGTTATGGGGAGTGAGATATGTGCAAGGGATATTATTTGATATGGACAGGGTGAGTTCTTAAAACTACACTATGAAGTTTTTGGTGAGGTTGAGTGATAGGATCTGGTAGTGTGTGACAGCATTATATTGGTAGTGACTAACACAGTTGTTTGGCAGGGTGTGGATTCTTAAGAGAGTGGTCTTAGAAGAGTATAGTACAATTTAACGTTTATCTTGGTGATTTGGATGGTAAGGTAGGTGTTTATTAGGGAGAGTAGTGATATTGGTTTTCACAATTATTGAATACAATAGATAGTGGATGTGGTATACGGTGCACTTTTTCTCTGGTGGGGGAGTTTTTTATGGGTTACATCGGATATATATGGAGGCTTTAGTTAGAGGTTGAGGAGATGTTTAACGGGTGTATGATAGTGGTTTATTCTATAGGGTAATTATTTATATGATCTTGGATTGTGTATTTGACTTATTTGTGATTTTCTGCACTGTATACGCGAGCACATTAGTCTACGAGTGAGTTCTACACACACTTTTCTCTGGGCGAAGATTGACATTTTGGGGTTGAAAAGGAGTACTGCTAGTATTGTGGTTTACTGATAGTCTACAAGACAATTCGGTTATATGTTGTCGTTTTATAATTTCTGGAGTGTAAGTTTCGTGCAGGAGTCTTTTATGTAGTCTTATCTGTAGTCTTTTGACTTTTTTAGTGCGATTAGTGAGAGATCTATAACAAGTGTCTGGAAGGTGGATGTTTGATTATTGTTAGGGACAACTAAAAGAGTTATCTTATAGGTTCTTACAGTGTCTAGTTGTCTTAGTTTGGTATTCTAGACAGACATCGACACGATTACAATGTTTAATTGTGGGTGGTGGCACATGAGTGACATTGTGAGGTATCATATGGTGATTCATGAATTAGGTTAGGGGTGAAAAGCGGATGTGATTATATAGGAGTAGAAATTTGATGGATTTGTTAATGAGTTTTGGTTATTAGTTTAAGTTATTGTTATTGGAATTAAACTATACTTTTGTGGTTATTGGTGTTTTTATGGTTAAGATTGTTTTTGTGAATTTGGTATGTATTGGTGGTTTTTAAGAAGTGTACATTTTATTGGTGTCTATACTCATTTAAGATTATCTCTTTTTTAGTGATCTTCAAATGTATGTGCCTTTTTGGTATCTTTATATCACTTCATGCATCCCTATCCTTTCATCGTATGGTTGGTCCCCCTATCTTTTAGCTGAAAGTAACTGTGAGGAATGAGCATGACTTCCTCTTGCATCAGCAGGTAATAGAGGTGGAATGGGAAAGTGCAGTAAAATAACCAAACGGGTATTTTGGTCAAAACTGGACGGGTTGGGTTGGTTGACCTGCATAACTGTTTACGTTAATTCAATTTTTTTATACATGATAGTTCATCAAATATAATTACGTGTTTGCAGCTCGTGACTATTGGTGCTACAAATTGATTGCTACGAGCTTTGAAGCATGGTTGCTGTACCATTTCAGATTTGCTAATACGGGAGTTATGAGGCATTGTGACTCGTTGATGCTCGCGTTGCAAGTTGCTACTTGCTACTTGAACTTGAAGCCTTTATGTGTGTTCAATGTGTTTCTTCTACCCAAGGTAATTGGTTAACATAAACATTCTATGTTTAATAGGTTCAAAGTAATCACTATTTTCATTTTTAGTTCTTTCAAGGAATACTTTCGTGTTGCCTGTATGAGGATTCTCCCCATACATGTCAATGTTTTCTTCTCGCTCCTTTCTATTTTTAGTACAAATGCTCCACTTCTGAATTGGCTCAACAATTAATCTTGAATCTTAAACAGGAGAGGAGTCATAAGCAGTGTTCAACCTCGACATTACTACTACAGAATCTAACTCAGATGATAATCACAATGCATACTCTATCACACTACCAGAGGAAGTATGTGGTTCTTTGACATTGATTTTAGTCGTTTTTTGTCTTAGAGAACAAAGTAAAAGATATATTTTATTAACTATTGTTAGCAATCCATTCTTAAATGTTTTTCTACCTATAAAACTTGGATGATACTGAAGCTATAGAGTAAAGATTCAGTTACATAGATCTTGCATACTTCTTCATATATATTAGCTCAAAAAATATATTTTACGAACATAATGAAAGGTTTTCCTTTTGGTCTTGAGGTCAATTGTTATTTGTTTCTAGAGTGGCAATGACTTTGAAGGGCATATGCGTTCAACCTTCCGTTAACTCAAAACATAAGCACTCAACATCTACATACAACCCGTGTGCATCGCACGGGTCTGAATGCCTCGTAACTATTACAATATGAAATGAAAGGCTTGGTCAAAGATCTATCTCATCCTCTAGCCGTAAAAACACTCTTTCATATTTACAACATGTTTTTAACTAAATGTAAGAAAGCAAAACTATACTTTCACAGACATAAAAAGCATGTGTAAAATCTTCATACTATTATGTTCTCAACTCCAATAGTGAGGCTTGTATCAAAAATCTTTTTCTGTTCTTTTGTGGCAAAACACATAAATTTACATTCTCTTTGCAATGTGTTTAGTTGAACTCCTTTTGTCTGAGCTCCTGAAATTTTTCTCGTGAAAGTGATTTTATAAAAATGTCTACCAGTTGAATATTTGTTCCACAAAATTCAAGTTGCATCTCTCCGTCTTCAATTGCTTCTCTGATAAAATGATGTTTCAAAGCGATATGCTTTGTGTGGCTATGATGAACTGGGTTCTTCGCGATTTCTGTTGCTGAAAGGCTATCTTAGAAAATTGTTGTAGGTTTCCTTTGCTTTTCTCTAACGTCTTCTGAAATTCTTAATATCCAAATTGCTTGTGATGCGGCTCTGCCTGTGGTGCTGATGATTGTGCGATTGTTTGTTGCTTCTTCGAGCACCAAATAAGCAAACCTGAACCGAGTGAAAAATATATTCGAATGTACTTTTCATGCCATATGTACATGCAAATTTATATCGGTGTTTTTTTTGGAACTTGATTCCAAAATTTTTCGTAACCTGCAAATATCTTAAAATTCTTTTACCAACTTCCAAATGAATCTGCAAATATCTTAAAATTCTTTTAACATACCTAGCCCTATTTGAATTCGGGTTAGTCGGATTCATGTCAATTTGGGTTGGGTCCACTCGAGTTCGGGTCAAACCGAATATGGGTCAAATGATAATAAAATTTCCTATTGTACTAGTTAAAATAGATAATTTATAAAAGTTTTATTAGAAAAAAATAAAAAAGCCTTATTAGGGTCCATCGGGTCGACCCGGACCCGAGTTAGCCAAACATTTTCAACCCGACCCTATTTAGTATTCAGGTTACTCGGGTTGACATGAGTATCCCGACACAAATAGGCTTAATCAGGTTTGGTTCCGCGTCGGGTAGGATTTTTTGACACCCCTAGTTGTAGCTAGTACAAAAACAACACCAAAGCTAAAAACCCTAATTGTATGTTAGTGTTACTCTGAATCTAGATAGACGCTCTTATCTCGGAGCCCTTACTATACAAGGAAAACCAAACATACAATTAGTTTCATCTCACACTACAAACTCATATCAATCCTTGCTTTACGTATCATACGTAAACAATTGAGCTCAATCCTCATTTGTAAACTATAGACGTCATGAGCCCGTGACCAATATTAGACATACTGATGTAGACTTGCTTTACTTTATTGAGGTCAAGCCTACTATACATTTAGATCTTTTGTGAGCTACTGGTACAAAACATAAGAAATAGGGCACTACCCTCGTGAAGATATCCGCATATTGAAACCGAGACATAATGTGAAAACCACATAGTTGCGAGAAGCCACATAATCATGATTAGTAGCATGTGATTCTTGCAAATGATTACGAATCTAGGCATCGGCAACATTTAGCAAAACCCCGATATTCAGCCTCTACACTAGAACGAGATAAAGTAACATGTCATTTAGCGGACCATGAGAGTAAATTATCCTCAAGAAAAACACAATACCCAAAAGTGGATCGTCGGGTGACTGAATCCTGCCCAATCAACATCGGTGTACGGAGTGAGCTGAGTGGCAGTAGAAACACGCAACTGAAGACCATGATCAAGAGTAATGCGAACATAACAAAGGATCTACTTCAAAGCAACAAGATGAGACTCACGGGGATCATGCATATAGAAACAAACTTGTTAGATTACGATAGAAACATGCATGTCGAAGTTCGTTGAGTTGAGATACGAACAAAATAATTAAGCAAGACAAGGTCGGTCATAAATAACTCGACATGTAAGTAGCGGATGACCCGTTGTATAAATGGTGCAGAAGATGCTAGCTTTTATGGTTTTAGGCGTGTGTTTTCGGTTAGTGTTTAGGGTAGGCTCTGATTACCATGATAAAATTGGTAAATCTTCATGCTCAAGTATTATTAATGATCAAATATAACCACATCACAAGTCTTTCACAATAAAATAATTAACATGGGCTAATAATCAATGCATGGGCTAATAATCATTCAGCTAATGTAAACAGGCTCAAGCGTGAGCTTTATGCTCAAATATTGATTAAATTTTCCATACACATATTTTTTATTTTAAATAGTTTTAAACAAGACAAAATCGAGCTAAAATATAACATTTGGAATAACCGTCTACCCTCGCGTTAAAAATATTTCCTTGTTGTTTCTAAAATTACTTAATCTTTACATGTCTTTACATATTCAACCCAATCCTGATACACATTTGAATTTCAAATCGTTAAACTATAACTCGTATGGTCTTGTTGTCATCTCAAATCAAGGTTGCAAAAATCGCTAGGCGTTAGCGGAGCGTCGAGTACCGCCTAACCATTAATCGGTTAGGCGGGAATTAATCGGATTGAACTTTTTATATACATAATTTTTAAACCGATTAATCGGTATGTTGACCGATTTCTGACCAAACCGATTAATAAGGCCGATTAGTGAAATGCGAGCGGTTAATTCGCGGCTAGACCGATTTTGGCAACACTGTCTCAAATGATTATGAAGATTTTCCAAATGAGAATTTCCAAAAGTTACACGAAATAATTAACCGCAATATCACTATTATAAAATGTCGTCACTACACACTAGTACACATCCTATTTAGAGATACATAATACATTCATATCTTAAGCTTAAAAAATGTGACAATGTATAAAAACAACATTAAGGACTTATTTTGTATATTCCAATATCTTATAACTCACCAAATTGGGGGAATATAACCCGCCAATTAATTTAGGGATAATTAGAACCTGCTATTATACTAATTTTGACGCTACGAAATTTAAGGCTCCACGATCTTCATCCACCTTTGAGTGCAGGTTTAATTGATTTAATCTAAATGCCAAAATCAAAAACGGTTTGGGGTCCAGAAGTTGAACCTCCTACTGAAGTTAGGGTTTCACTTTGTCGTCAAAATTTGTAGGTAGACTTTTATTTTTCGAGTTTAAATTCTTAGTATAACCTTATTTAATTTGTATGCTTTGTCAGTTTGTTAAGAATTGAGTACACTGGGTGTGTGATGTTTGTGTTGGTGTGTGAGAAATTGAATCATATAATCATTGTATGATTAGTAGTATTGCCCTCAACAAAATTCAAACCCAACGTAATTGCTTTGTAAAGGCTTTTAAATTTTACAAAAAATATTTGACTATTCAGTTCTTACTTTTCAACTATGTAAAATTTGACCAATGCCCTCCTAGAATATGTTAAGTAATAGCCTTAACTCCAATTTTAATTTTATAAATCATGTTTTTGTCAGAGATATATAAAATTGTGTTATTGTTAGTTTGTATTAGGAAAAAAAACTTATATTCTGAGATTGGGGATATTTTTTTGGTTTTGTCATTCTTAGTTTTGCTAGAAACAAGTCTATTGCCTTTGTGGCTTTGTATATTCTTGTTTCATATTTTAATATTTTTAACTTATTGTGATTATGTTTGTAGACTTACGTGATCATTTTAGTGAGGAAAGCACCGAATTAGTGATTGTTTTAGTAAAGCAAGCACCAAATTAGTGATCATTTTCGGCTGTTTTTTGCCTGGGAAAAGCTTAATTTTGTTGCTATTTTTGTTTCATTTTGTGTAGTTGTTGTATGGTTTGTGTTTGTCTGCTGTATTGCTCTTTTTCGGCTGCTGTTTCGCCCATGTTTTAGCCTGTTTTGGCATTAGTAAAAGATGTTTTCTCGACCTTAAGTGTTATTTTGGCAAATATTAGTTGCTACTTTGGTGTTGTTTTTGTGCATTTGTTAATGGTTTTTAGATGTTTTTCTCTATAACTATCCTATATACTAGCATCGAAAAAATACTAACATTTTGGTGTCTTTTCATCTGCATATTATAACTTAGGAATGCCTTCAAGGAGTGATAATCGAGTTAGCACCCGAGGCCATTACAATAGCCAACAAGCTGAAGATGTGACTAAAGTTGGCTCTTACCAACCTAACAACGGTCAAGGTATGTTTTTTTTCTTTCTTTTGGCTTGTTTAATTGGTTCACTATTGTTACTAGTTGGTATTTTCGGTTGTGCACAGCCCAAAAGGTTGCCTTTCCCTGGAATAATTTTTCAGCTTTCTTTTGGCTTGTTTAATCTAAGGTATGCAATAATTTTTCAGCTTTCAATAACAAATTTTATTCTTGGTTTAACTCCTTATTTTTTTACCTTAGCGACTCAGTGACAAAAATAAGGCCAATAGGGCAAAAAAGAAGATGATGCAAGTCACGGGTAAAACAAGTTATGCTAAAGTTCGTGAAAAACAAAAGGTAATTTAATATTTTCGTGCAACTGTTTATGCTACATATGATGTTTCTCCACTTTGTTATTATTTACGTTTTATATGTTTGAATATGATTTCAAATTGGAAAACTCTTGACACTTGGTAATCTTCTATCTCACAGAATCTAGATTTACTTGTTATTTAGGCGCATTCTTGTGTGTACCATGTTCCCTAGATTGGTTGTGTAATATGTGCTTAGAGGTGGCAAAATAGGCGGGTCGGGTGGGTTCGGGTAACAGTTCAAATGGGCTTGGTCCGAACGGTATGGGTCAAAAGAAATTTCTATAGTATTACATTAAAGAAAATCGTTGCAACTACTACTACATGTTGTAACTACTACTACATGTATTGCGCTGTTGTTATGTTCATATTTACATATCAAACTTGCTACGGTAGTATTTACATATTTACATATTGAAACTTGATACTTGCCACTGTTATATATTGAAAATTATATCCTACTTCTTTATGAAACTTGCATATCCTACTTCTATATAAAACTTGCTACTGTTAAATATTGAAACTAATATCCTACCTTTATAATGAAACTAACATCCTACTTCCATAATGAAACTTGCTACTTGCTACTATATGATAACATTATTATCTATTCTACTCTTTGGACCAACATGTTATGCTATTAGTTTTAGATTTTTTTGTGTATTACTACAGGTTCTGTTACTGTAGCTCATTCTCTCTATGCATTGGTATGGGTTTATTGTGACTGTATATATTTGTATTACTATTGTTAGCATGTGGTTAAAGTAAAGTTGCTGAGGTAAAAATTAACTGTAAATCAAATGTTATTTGGTTTTCGATTGAATCTGTTCTAAACCTCTATATTGAAACTAAACACATACATGTTGCTACTACTGTTATGTTCACAGCATAATTTGCTGCAACTACTAGTAGTTTCTGCAACTGATGCGCAGCTGGTTTTATAAAGAAAAAAACAATTGTTGGGCCAAACCGGAAATCGAATGTAACCTGAAAAACCGAACGGTTTCGGTTATGGTTATGCAAAAAACTGAACATTCGATTTCGGTTTTGGTTTTTGCCAAAAACCGACCCAAACCGAACCGTGCACACCCTTAGCGAGTATGTCAACTTATGTGCGTACCCCTGTCTCATTCCCAATGTTATTTCTGAGCTAATGTTTGGTTCTACATGGAGGCTGTGAGACATTGGCTTTAATATACACATGTTATAAAATTTATTGATGTTAAGCTAGTTGAGTTACATATACGGAGCTGTAACAACACATTTCATGTCACCTATTATTCATAGTTTTCATGATAATTTGTAACTGGTCATGAAGTGATTATACACTATGACCTGATTGTCAATTACAATAAGTGGTTATGTTCTCAATTTTTATATCAGTTCATGCTCAGTTCGTATATAGTTCAGTTCATGCTCAGTGGTGGGTGAAAGATCCTGTGTGTCAGTATGCAAATCTGCCATTTCTCATCTTGATATGGGTACTTTGGCATGTTAGTATTTTACACAACATCAGTTTTAGGTACCTTGTTTCTTTCCTTCAAAGTGTGACCTATAACAATGGTATGTGGCGAGTTATCTTCAATTAGTCACACATTTTTGGTGTTTTATACTTATGGAATTAATCATTCCTTGGGCTATTTAGAATTAACACTTGTTTGCATATACTCATTTTTTGTGTTGAAACAGGTAATCTTGAGGCGTGAACCAACTAGAAAGGAGTTGTTTCGTGCTTGCTTTTCTAAAGACGGAATTACACAAAATGTGGAAGCTGCAAACACCGTTGTATGTACTATATCTATTTGTTCATTTATCTCGAATTATTGTCATTTCTTGCAAGTTGAGTAGTTTTAAGGTATGACATTTAACATATTTAGTACTTCTTATCAGGAACAAATTGACGAATTAACTTCTCAACATTCAAAGCATGAATTGGATGAGCCTGGACCTCAAGATATATATTCTAAAGTAATGGGAAATGATAAGAATGGAACCGTAGAGATGTATGGGCCAGGTGTATGAATGTTTAGTTGTTACAAGTTTAGCAAAAGACAAATCGTTTCATAACAAGCAAGTTACAATGTCTAAATTTTAAGTCTTTCTAAATAGGAAAATGTCTCAAATCCATTATAATGTGGTAGAGATATGTGCTTTTTACGAGGAAATATTGGATGTCTAAAAAAGTTGAGTTTTAGACATAAGCAAAAGTAAATTTTTTATCAAAAAATAAAACTCGTGCATCGCACAAGTCCGAATGTCTCGCTTTAATAAACAGTTGAGTTAACTATTTGATTCTTATTAAATACTCTTGTGCTTTAATTCATTTTTGCTTGAATAAAGTTCTTTCATAATAATTAATGTATGATTCAAAGATAGTATATCCAATGAGTGAGACTTTGTTGGATATCACTGACTCAAATGTTGTTTCTTGCTCGGATATATACTTAACTCGCTGATACCGCATCATCGAGATAACGTGTATCTTGAGAAGGTATTCGACGTCCTTGAAACTAGTTGATGATAGAGCTTTATACAACACTTAATGATTTTTATCAAGTGAGTGAAAACTAATTCTAGTTATTTTATATTTAAATATTGTCAAAGACAATTAGGCAAACTTTTGGCCGAAGAGATTATTATTCATAAATCCAATAAAAAGAATGCAAATTACAGCTTTATTTCTCTAGGATGTAAGAAGTAATCCTCTAAGCTATAACGATGAAATATAATCGATTAAGTTCTTTAATGACTCATAAGAAGAGCCACCCTCGTCAAGAGACTGGTTTACCCTCTCTTTAAGACAACATATTCTATCGCGCATTTCTGCTCCTTCTTTATCTTTCATTATTCTCTTGATCGCTCTCTCTATCCCCACCCTTTCAAAACCGTCTTCCAGGAAAATACCAATCTCCCAAACGTCACTCACGTACCTTGCATTTATCGGTTGGTCGACAAAGCATACGTCACCCCCCCCCCCCCCCCCCCCCCCCCCCCCCCTCTCACGTATCCTTTGCATTATCGGGATTGGTCGACAAAGCATGGCGACACAAGACTCAAGGGAACCCCTTCACTTATGCGCTCTATTGTTCGTTGTTCCACCATTATGACGTCGACAAAAACACCCTGTCGCTGGCTGAAGCTGTAGATACTTCTTGTTGGGGGGACCATTTTCATCTTATGCGTCCCTAACAGACCCAACTTCTGTTTCAAGCGAAACTTTTTTTCAGGCAATGATTCAAGCCCACGTTGACCACTCGCTAACCATCAACTCTGGTCGAACCACCCCACCGAATGGATTGGCGACCTATTTTCGCGCTCAACCCATAAGCCACCTCCTGGAATTCTAACTTGGTTATATGTGCAACACTTCCAAAACTTATATATATGGTAGACTTGGGAGGTTGGGTATCTAGCCAAGAGAGGAACGTTATTCGAGCTTGTTGGATCAAGCTGCTTGAAGATGCTGGTGAGTACTTGTTGGTAATGGGCCTTAATGTGAGAGCTTCGGAATAGGGAAAATCTCGAAAATTGGCTCTAGTGATAGAATCTTCGGTGTTCGCTTTGAAGGTGTTCCAGATATGATCCCTTTTTGACGCCTTCATCTGATTTTAACATATTAGGTGACAGATATCCCCCAGACTGTGGGTTGGTCATGTGATCTTTGCTATGTTCTTTGAATTTCATAAATTGGATTATTTCTGGCACCGGTGGCTACCATAATACGAGGTACTGAAAACCATTTATAAACATTTAAGAAGAATACATGATATATATAGTTTTATGTAAATTAAGATTCTCTAAAGTGGTATTGGGACTTAGACTATGTGATTCTAGGGGACGACCTTCTTTAGTAATGTTAAAGCATTTCTTATGAGAGTAATAGGGTAGAGCGGCATAAGCAAGGACACAAGCAAGACTGCTTGTCCGGAGCACCATCCGTGGGAGGTTAAATTCATCAGCCACAGCTTGCGTAAAATAAAATCCAGCATCTGTAATCAAACAAGCTACCGATGAATCCTTATCCAACAACCCAGCGAGACATTCCTTAAACGAACCTTCACAGCTTTTGTTTAGGTACTTAACAAAATAACTACCGTCCGGGTTCGTAGCCAACTGCTCTGCAATCTCCGAAAAGTGGTCCTTGATGGACCTGAAGGTGAAGTGAGGATAGTTTGAATATTTGGGAGTGTTATATTCGGCATGTATGATGGTTATTTCGAAACCGTGAGTGTGAAGAATGTTTGCTAATTGAAGCATGGGATTTATATGACCTTGGAATGGTAGCGGAAACATTATTATTCTGCAGTGTGCTTCCTTAACGCTTACATGGTTCTCCATGTTTAGGCAGGTTACTTAATAGAAGAGGTAAGAAGAAAACCTTATATAGCTACTTACATAATAATCATTCTGCAGTTCAAGTCCATGTGCAAGTCCTTGTATTCAAAATGAAATTGTTAACTAGTCAAAATGCGAATAGTTAACTCAACTATTTAGGCTACCCGCTATAGATCGGTCGACACTGTCGGTCGATCGAAGTCCCATTCGGTCGTGACTATAGCGAGTATTTCGGTCGCCGGTCGGTCGAGCACGATTTCGATCGTTGGAACGATGTGTTTATGTTTTCTTTTTGTGTTGTGTGTGTTTGTGTGTGTTTTTTTTAGTGATAAGGTTGAAGTAGAATGTATGGATGAGAAGGTGAAGGGTATCTTTTATTTTAGAGTTAACTACATTTTTGGTCTTTATGGTTTGTCGGGTTTAACGGTTTTGGTCCAATAGTTTAAAATGTAACGGATTCAGTCCGTTTTTGTTCGACCCGTAACACTTTTGGTCCATTGTTCGTTGACCGTTGGTTTGACTCGTTAAAAAAAAAATCTGAAATGACTAATATACCCTCGGGTAATGATGTGCAATGACTAAAATACTCTTTCTTTTATTATTATTATTACTAGCTTTAAGGCCCGCATGTTGGGCGGCAAACTTTAAGGTTTTGTTCAAAGAAACATTTATATTTTGATAGTTGTTTGATATTGTTTTTGGTTGTTCCAACTATGTCCTGTCATTTAGATAACTCAGTCTAATTTCTGTTTTATGTTATCATTTACAACACATAGTTGTTTCAGTGTTGTTTTTATTATTAAACAATGTATGATTTGAATTTAAAGGTTAATAATATCTATGGATAACACAATAGAAAGAAACTAAGCGTAATTATAATAAATTGTGTAAAACAGATTTAAGATGTTTGAAAT
>BQNB010019197.1:22335-67170 GCA_026074375.1 Tanacetum coccineum
TTCGTACTTTAAAAAAATTACTTATTTTTATAAAAATTTCGTACTTTATAAAATCTTAATTTTTTTAAATAAATTTAATTTTTCGTACTTTTTAAATTTAACAAAAAATTATTTTTACTTTTTTATTTTTTTTCTTAACTTTTAAAAAAATCTTTTTTTTTCGTAGAAAAAAATTAACTTTTTTTTTTGAAAAAAAATTTAAATTTTAAAAAGTACGAAAAAATTTAAAATTTTTAAAAAATATTAAGATTTTGAAAAGTGCGAAATTTAAATTTTTTACTAAAAACAACGTAAAAAAATATTTTATAAGTTTTTTTTTAAAAAAATTTAAATTTGCTAAAGTACATGTTAAAGTACTTTTTAAAAAATTAAGATTTAAAAAAATTATGATTGTAAATATGTTAAAAAGACAAGGGTAATATAGTCATTTTATATTCATTTTATGGTCACATTGGTGATATCGAACAAAATTTGAATGTACATGGGTGTAATGAGTATGAAAAAAGTAAGTTGGTCACTACAGTACAAATGAGAAAGTAAGTTGGTAATAAATGACCTTTATCCTTTTTTTTGAACGGCAAAATTTTATTAACTAGCAAGAAGCTAGAAAAAGCAAAAACATTACAAGGAAAGCAAGTGAGGATTTTTGAGCCAAGCCTCCCAAGAAAAAGTCCATTTACATCTATTTTTACACCAATGAAAGGATAACGACGTAATATCATCATGAATTGTCGATCGAGAAGGAGGTTTATCATCGAAAAGGAGACGATTCCGAAAAACCCAAATGGACCACCAAGCAATACTGAAGACGCCTTCCAAAAGGCTCTTGATGTTGGATGTGAGCCTGACAGACGAGAACCACAGATTCCAACTTGAAAAAGAAGTCCAAAACTGCCAATCTAAATCCCACCACCTACATATGCGACGAAGAACAGCTTGGGCCAAGTCACACTGAAAGAAAATATGATGAGCATTTTCCTCATGTAAGCCGCAAATCGGACAATTGACAGACTCCATAAAAACACCTCTACGAATCAAGTTAGCTCTTGTTGGAAGACAGTCGCGACGTGCTCTCCATGTAAAGACGTTGATTTTAATAGGGATGAACTTCACCCATCTCGTAGTCTCAGGCCCCGAAGGAAGGAACAAATCATCAATGGAATTCCGAATATCTTTGACTCTAAAGTTTCCATCGCCAGAAGCATTACATACCCATCGATCATGAGAAGAAGATAGAGATACCGAATCAATAAACGAAACTAAATCATTAAACTGATTAAGTTCAATACCTCCCCGCACAGGTCTTCGGAAAGAAGCATCCACCTGCGCAGCCATTTTGTCAGCTACGGAAATCTGCTTGTCCAACTCAAGCGCGTACATACGAGGGAAGTCGTCACGGAGGGTTGAGTCGCCCTTCCAAATATCCAACCAAAAACTAGTATTGTTACCATTCCCTACTCGCTTAGAACAAAGGGACATGAAATCAAAACCTTTAGACTTTAGAAGAAGCATTTCCCGCAAGATAGAACACCAATTCGACGCCATTTGGACCGAATGCGAATCAATCGTAGACCCGTATATAGCTTGAATGACCTGAAACCATAGGGAACCATCTTGAGACACAAACCTCCAAACCCATTTGAGAAGCAGGGCGCGGTTAAGAGCATAGAAGCTTGAAACGCCAAGGCCACCTTTTTTCTTGGAGGCTAAAACTTTGTTCCAAGCAACCCACGTGATTTTCTTATCCGAAAGATCGGCCCCAATGAAGAAGTTATTACGAATAGATTCCATCTCTTTCAACACACCTTTAGGAGCTTTAAAGATAGACATATTATATAAGGGAGAAGCACCAAGAACCGATTTCAATAAAGTAAGCCTACCGCCAATGGAAAGAGTTTTCGCCTTCCACTTGGAAAGGCGAAACTTTAACTTTAAAACCACATCTACCCAAGCCTTATGACGAGCCATATTTTCACCCGACATAACACCGAGATAAACAAAATGGTTATTCATGATCGAACAACCGATGGAAGTGCTACCGTTTCTACTTCTGATTTGGAACGCCCACGTCTAAAAAGCTGACTTCTTATGAAATTTTAAATTTGTAAAACCGAGGCAGATAGAAGCATTTAGACTGTATGATACGCGTAAATTATTACTGGATCACTCCCTTTGTTCAAAGCGGTCGTTCCCGCGTAAGAAGAGATGACTAACACATAAATCGGAACTATTAAGAGTGAATTTACCCTTGAACATACCAGTTGGACTACTCTACAAAAGTAATGTAACGACTCCATCACAAGAATGAAAAGCAAAGGCGCCAAAGGATCACCTTGTTTGAGGCCACAATGAAACTGGAATTCGTTAGAAGGACTTCCATTAACCAGAATTGATGCCTTAGTGAAACAGAAGGTACCACGAATCCATTGACACCACTTCGAACCAAACCCGAAAGCCACAAGGACGTCATTTAAATAGTCCCACCGAACCGAATCATAGGCCTTAGCAAAGTCAACTTTAAAGAACATAGCTTTCTTACACTTCCTTGTAAACTTGATATAACAACAATAGAGAACCATGCTTTACCTTGTAAACTGCACCAAAATCTCCTGGAAGAGAAGTAGGCCCAAATCTTTTTTTCAGTCCTTGTTTTTGAGCTGCTAAAAAGTGACAAATAGTGGTCAGAGATAACTTGGCCTGTCTAGCTTTTTACCCCTTTACCAACTACCCGACCTACCTATTTTACCGCATCTGAACATAAGTCTTGCATAATCAAATAGATAAAGGTTGTAAAAAAGCTAGATAGTACACATGAGGCATAATTGAGAACACTGCTTATGGGGTAAAACATTTGATTAATACCATAGTTTAAAGAAAGTATTTAATTCCTCTACACATTCTAGACCTATAGCTTAGGGGGTTGTTTGCATCATGTCTTATCACGCTTTATCACGTTTTTCACTTATCATCTCACGTCACGCCTTAAGCTACGCCTGATTATGCGTAGCGTGAAGGTCAAGCCTCACGTTTTTGCGAGACATTAACGACGCTATGACAGGCCTTTTAGAACCCTGCTAATAACCTTCCTACATTTTTGTCCAAGGACTTAAACTTACATTTTTTAACCTTCTTCCGTCTTTATACTTGCTTCAAATATTTAAAATAATTTTCTAAAAAGATTTTCAAAATATTTAAGAAATCTTAGACGCCAGAATGTTCATAATCACGAAATAATAAAACTTGCATTGTACGTACCAAAAAAATGTTTACAATATTCATGACATAACATCGAAACTTAATCCCAATTGTTAATTAACATTTACTAACACTTCAAAAATCTTAAGGAATTTGGGAGAATTACAAGGTGGTCCTGTATGCAATATTTCAAAATTCAATAAAAAAATGTTATAAAATCATTTGCATGTTATTTTTATTTTCAATATTAAAGAAAACCCAGGAGGGTTTTACTGTTTAAAAACATTAAAACGTAAAGAACAAAGTGCAAAATAATCCTTGCGGGTGTCACAGAAAAAAAAGAGAGCAAAAATCGTCCTAGAGAGAAAATATGTCATTGAAAAACTTGTGATTACATAAAGAGTCTTAAATGTAACTCAGGGATTGTTTATGTTACCGAGAGTAAACGTTAGCGACCTTTTTTTTGTAATCTTTAGGGACTATATTCGTAATCCTAAGTAAACTATATGGATCATTTTTGCCATTTTTGTTCGACGGTTGACCAGGGACGGACCCATGATTTTCAATGGGGTGTTGCACAAAAAAAATGTTGGGCCAATTAAAGTTACATTGTAAGAAATTAAGGTAACACAAAAGATTTTGTGGGTTGCACATATCAGAAAAACAACAATTTTAAAATTTTATTGCACTGCTTGACCTAAAATCGGGTGTAGCCCATGCCACACCCGACACTTATGTGGGTCCGTCCCTAACGTTGACTATTTGGTTAATAGTAAACATTTGACAAACATGCCTATCAATTAAATATTAGACTAAATTACTCCGTTGGTCCTTAAAGACTAGTCAATTCGCAAGTTCAGGTTGGGTGTACTATGCATTTGGGGTTTTAGTCTCTAAAGTCTCATAAACTCTCACCCATGGTCCTTCTTTCGTAATGATCGTTAAAATTTTCGTTAGCCAAAAGGGCATTTTGGTCTTCTCTTGTTTACCAAACATAATTATTCCTCATCTACAACACTATCTCCCGATTTACACTTTTTTTTGCCAAGGACTCAAATCGCTAATTCAACATGGTTAAAGGTTTGTGACTAGTTGATTATGTTGTTTCTAGTTTTTGTGTTTTTTGCTATTTCAATTGATTGTATCACACCCTCAAATTATAGTCGCAGCGGAAAGGTAATCGGGGGCGTGTGACTTCATAATATATAAGCACAAAATAAAGAGAACGACCAATATATGGACGTTTTAGAAAATACATCGTTGAATTTATTTAAAGGAAGCAAAGTTTTACATAGATTGAAAATATTCAAAGTCGTAGCGAAGCAAAAGATATGTTTCAAAACATCAACGAGTATTAAGATAAAAGTTTCCATGAAATGCATCCATGATGAATGAGGATCCAATTCACTTCATAGATATCCTTACGAGATTAAGCACCTGAGAATACATGCTTAAAAGTGTCAACATAAAGTTGGTGAGTTCATAGGTTTAAAGTAAATAGTAATGTGGACCGCAAGATTTCAAGTAGTTATTGCATTGTATACAATATCCAGAATAGTAATTACAATTGCACTAAGCTCATGATACCGAAGCTACGATAGTGTGTAAAGTTGCCCATGTAGGTGTCCAACCCGAGACCACCCAAAGTTTCCGACATGGTATACGTCCGTTTGACTAGCATGTCGGTCAAGTGAGAATCACCAACACCCGGACGGGGATGTCAATCCCAATAGATCTATTTATAACCCGCGCTTACAACAAGTAATTAACGGTTCATGATAGTGGTCATAGTGGGTTATCGGCACTTAGGCTAATCCGTAATCAGTTAAAAGTAGTACTTGCGTCCAAACGTAAAAACAAGCAATATATCTCACCCCGAGATTTGTAAAGTATTCGTAAAAAAGAGTAAAAGTGGGGCTATGAAACTCACCTTTAGCAACGTATTGATTTTGTGAATAATCAACAAGAATGAGACGAGCAACAACTCCTAACGCAACCTATGTAAATGATGATGCGCTTTAGGTGCATGAATGATAGCGTGAAATGATGCATATGCGGTTTATAATATATGTATACATCACTCGTACATGATTGCGTTTAAATTTATAAGTCGAAACATAATTTATATTATATAGTCATATTAAGTTTTCCCCAAAAATACAACTTTTGATGTTTATAAACTAAGTTTTTGCTAAATATTTAAAGTGGCGTAACTTTTTCGTTACTTATCCGTTTTCAATGATCTGCATATCCACGAAAAGGTATTTAAATATATTTTCTATTTTTCAAGCTTTCGGTTACCCAACCCGACACATACTACTCGAAATACCCCAAAAACTATTTTTGACAGCAAGTATTCATTTTCTATTCTACCGCTTTATTTCGCCAACAAATCCAGCAACACTTTCTCTAACTTAATCCCTTGCACCAATGTTTCATCTATTCCTAATATCCACAAATCACCATCAATCCTAATTATTAATCACTTGCAAAACCATAACTTGCAACTAAAGCATAAACCAAGCGTAAACGTCACACTTTTGTAAAAATCTACATTTATGACCCATCAACAAGTGTAAAGCTTGAACCTTTTATATAAAATGTGTTTAGAAAGTATAAAGCTTGAGCCTTATCTATATAAAATCCGTTTATAAACGATTAACAAGTATAAAGCTTGAACCCTTTTATATGAAATGTGTTTAGAAGGTATAAAGCTTGAACCTTTTTATATAAAATCCAGTTACAAACGATTAATAAGTATAAAGCTTGAACCTTTTTATATAAACTATGTTTATAAAGTATAAAGATTGAAACTTTATGTATAGAAACTAAATAAAAAGTATAAAGATTGAAACTTTATATATGAAAACTCTTATATAAACGTTTTTAAGTATTGTTTGATAAAAATAGCATGTACGGTAATGAGTTGATGCATAAAGATGATGTAGATGATGAAGATATATGAAAAAGACGAAGATACTTAAAAGATTAAAAGAAAGTATATGAAAGTATGATCAAACCCAAAAATATATAACCCGAATCGATCTACGAACAACCCGAATAAACCAATAAACACGCCTTTAATATGAACGAGGACCCAAATCTTGAAGATGAAAGAAAAACAAACACCCATGTGGTGTTGTTTGGGGTGGACGAACAAGAGAGGAGAGAAGGAAGAGAGAAGGAAAATTTTCTAGCTTTTGATGTGTGTGAAAAATGAAAGCATAAGCCTTGCTTATATAGTACATGAGGGGTGCTCATGATAAGAGATGGGTGCTCCACTTAAGGGTGCACATGATAAAGGAAGGGTGCTCCACTTAAGGGTGCACATGATAAGGGAAGGATGCTCCACTTAAAGGTGCACATGATAAGGAAAAGGTGCTCCACTTAAGGGATTTGTATGGCATATAGGATATTTCATAGGAATATTCTATATTGGTCATCCATATGGGTTTTTTTTGGGGGGGGGGGGGAATGGGTTTCAAATTTAGTGTAAAAATGTTTGGTAAAAATATAAAAGTAAAAATGTAAAAATAAATAAATAAGAAAAATGTATTTTATATATTAGTGTGAGTATATTTTTTTAGAGCAAAAATACAAAAGTGGTAACTTACTTGATATTATATGCATGCATTGGATAATAAATGCATGATGGTTTATTTGAGGTTACGTGTATGCATGATTGGCAAAAATGCAAAACGTACAGGTTTCACATAAAAATCATAAACGTAAATGTATATGACTTATGTAACATTTTTTAATGTCCATAACACGCATGTTATGGATAGAATATGCTTAGTCTAAAGTCGGCGTGAGTCAGAAGACCTTTTTTAGTGTACGCGGGATAACTTCCCTATTTTAGGGCAAATTGACTACGTAAAACATGTAAAGTAAAAATAGTGCTGTTAATAGTAAAATATTAAGCTGAAAAATTTCCGTTTGTCACGGTCTTTCCTCGTTAAGAGAGCTTCGTCCCGAAGCTCAATTAGTGGTATCTGGTGGTGAGGTGTCGGAAAACAGGTGCGGGTATTTCTTTTGAAACTGTTCCTCACGTTCCAAAGTGAACTCTGGACCTCTCTTAGAGTTCCATCGTACTTTGATGATCAGGATGCGACGTTGCTTTAGTCACTTGACCTCCCGGTCCATGATTTCTACAGGTTCCTCGATGAAGTGAAGTTTGTCGTCGATTTAGATTTCTTTCAACGAAATGACGAGTGTTTCATCGGGCAAGCACTTCTTCAAGTTCGGCACATGGAATGTGCTATGGACCTTACTTAGTTGTTGTGGGAGTTCTAGTTGATAGGCTACGGGTCCAATTTTAGCTAACAATTTGAAAGATCCTATATATCGAGGGTTCATCTTTCCCCGTTTGCCAAAACATATTACTCCTTTCCAAGGTGAAACCTTTAACATAACCTTATATCCCACTTGAAATTCTAGAGGTTTACGCCTCACATCGACGTAACTATTTTGACGATCATGAGCGACTTGAATTTGATTCTTAATATGAATAATTTTCTCAATCGTTTCATGGATGATCTCTGGACCAGTGAGTTGGCTGTCTCCAACTTCAGTCCATCAGACAGGTGATCGACACTTACGACCGTAAAGTGCCTCGAACGGTGCAACCTTAATGCTGGTATGATAACTGTCGTTGTACAAAAACTCTACTAGGGGGTAAATGCCTCTCCAAAGCATTACCAAAATCTATCACGCACGTGCGTAGTATATCTTCTAGCGTTTGGATGGTCTTCTCACTCTGGCCGTCTATCTGCGAATGATAAGCAGTGCTCATATCCAGACGTGTACCCAAAGCTTTCTGGAGTGACTGACAAAAATGAGATGTAAATCTGCTATCTCTGTATGAGATAATCGAGACTGACACTCTGTGCCTTGAGACTACTTCCTTCAAGTAAAGTCTTGTTAGTCGTTCCATTGTATCAGTCTCCTTCATTGGTAGGAAGTGTGCAGACTTTGTAAGATGATCAACGATTACCCAAATCGTATCATAACCGCTTGTTGTCTTTGGCAACTTGGTGAAAAATTCCATTGTTATCTTTTCCCATTTTCATTGGGGTATCTCAGGTTGTATCAGCAAACATGATGGTTTATGATATTCAGCTTTAACCCTTGAACATGTCAAGTACTTGCTGACATAGGTGGTGATGGCTGCTTTTATGTTAGGCCACATGTATATCTGATTAAGATCATGATACATCTTATCTGATCCAGGGTGGATGGAATACTTAAATTTGTGTGACTCATGCATGATCAAATCTCTTTAGTCTCCTAGGCATGGTAACCAAATCTTGTTCCTAATATAGAGAGTTCCATCGGGACGAGTCTTAAACTCCTTGTCCATACCACGAAGATTTTCTTCCTTAACATTCTCTTCTTTCATTGCCTCAGCTTGAGCATTCAAAATTTGAGATGGAAGGTTTATATCGATTGTCATGACTAAGGCTCGAACTCGTAGCAGCTTTATCCGTTCCTTCCGGCTTAAAGCATCGGCCACAACGTTCTCCTTTCCAGGGTGATAACGAATATCACAATTGTAATCAATAATTAGTTTTAACCACTAGCGTTGTCTCATGTTCAACTCTTTCTGATCAAGAATGTGTTGCAAACTTTTGTGATCAGTGAACACGGTACACTTCGTGCCATACAAGTAGTGCCTCCAAATCTTTAGAGCGAACACCACATCTCCTAACTCTAAATCGTGAGTCGTAAAATTCTTCTTATTAACCTTGATTTAACATGATGCGTAAGCTATTACTTTCTCCTTTTTCATTAACACGACTCCTAAATCCTTGTGCGAAGCATCGTTAAAAATTACAAAGTTTTCTATTCCTTCTGGCAATGCCAAAATCGACGCACTACACAGCTTCTGCTTCAGCAGTTGAAATGCTTCCTCTTCTTTCTCCTTCCATCTGAGTCAGTTTGGTTAGAGGTTTCGCTATCTTAGAGAAACCTTCGATAAATCGTCGGTAATAACCAGCAAGTCCTAGAAATTGACATATTTCTCTTGGAGTCGTGGGCGTTGCCCAATCCTTGATTGACTCAATCTTAGCGAGATCAATGTGAATACATTGACTATTAATCGCGTGACCAAGAAATTGAACTTTCAGGAGCCAGAATTCACACTGAGAATTTGGCGTACAAATCCTCTTTCTTAAGCAATTCCAAGATAAGCTTAAGGTGTTCCTCGTGCTCCTTATTACTCCTTGAGTAAATCAATATATCGTCAATGAATACTATCACGAACTTATCCAAGTATGGCTTTCACACCCACTTCATGAGATCCATGAATACTGCCGGTGCGTTGGTCAAACCAAACGGCATGATCTGGAACTCGTAGTGACCGTAACGGGTCCTGAACGCGATCTTAAGGATATCCTCTTCTCGAACTCTGAGTTGGTGATAACTAGACCTTAGGTTGATCTTTGAGTAGACGCTGAATCCTTGTAGTTGATCAAACAAGTCATCGATCCTTGGGAGCGGGTAGCGATTCTTCACAGTTAACTTGTTCAATTCACGTTAGTCGATGCACATCCTGAATGATACATCCTTCTTTTTGACAAAAAAAACCGGAGCTCCCCAAGGTGAAGAACTTGGTCTTATAAATCCTCTGTCTGCCAATTCTTACAGTTGGTCTGACAGCTCTTACATTTCTGACAAGTCTAATCTATAAGGCGATCGTGCTATAGGTGCAACCCTGAAAATTAGGTCGATTTAAAGTTCAACTTAGCGGGTCGGTGGGAGTCCTGGAAAGTCTTCGGGAAAGAATTTCGAAAAATTTTGTACGATAGGTACGTCTTCAAGTCACTTCTCCTTCGACTTTTCCTCCGTCTTTTTTGCAGTGATATGTGCCAGAAACACATGGCATCCTTTCTGCATACACTTCTCGGCTTTGCTGCAAGATGTGGTGTTCAACCTAGAGTCGCGTCTATCCTTGCTCCTATCTCCTCGAATCATTAGAGTCTCGTTATCGAAGGGAACACGAACGAGTATTTCATCGTAAATAATCACGGCGCGGTATTTGGTCAACCAGTCCATTCTAATAATGACGTCGAAACTTTCTAATTCTACGGGTATTAGGTCGAGGTTGAACGTGTGGTTAAGAAAATTTAAGGTGTAACCTCTTAGTATGGCATCGACTCCTATTAGTCTTCCATCGGCTAACTCGATAGTGTGCTTAGTGTCTAAGGCAGTTGGGGCGATATCACTTAGAAGGCTAAAAGCAGTGGATACAAAACTTCTATCGGCTAGGTTTTAGGTACTTGCAACGATTATGTCTTTAGCCTTAACTTCGTGACCATTAGAAAATTCGATGGTGTAGGAATTTCCTAATTTTCTTGATTATAACCTAATTAAAAAGATAAGTTTATTACGCTTATAGTAGTCCTTTTTCTGTCATTGACAGTCTCCAAGGTCTTGGCTATATGACAAAGCAACTAATGTGACCGCATTTGTTGGGGGATTGTCCTAGGGTGACTACTGGTGTAAAAAGTCTACTTAGTTATTGTGCTTACTAATACGAATGCCTATGACTTGCATTGCTTATGTATACACACACAAAAATCTTGCTTTTCGGCAGTATAAGTAGAAAATTAATTTTGACAAAATTTTAAGGTGACTACTCCCAGCATAGCATGGTCCTTCCTGAATTAGACATAGGTGATCAGGCTATGTATAATTAAGGACTAACGATGAAATGCTCATTATCGTTAAACTAGTGTTATGTTGCTCAGAGTTAAATGGTATAGACCACATCGTTTATAAGGTAGCTGTCAAAATGGTTTATAAAGTAGCAAAACAATTCATAAGATGAAAGCAAAGTAGTTTATAAGATGACAACAAAATAAAATAGTTTACGAGATGATAGCAAAATAGTTTATAAGATGATAGTAAAATAGTTTATAAGATAATAGTGAAATGGTCTATAAGATGGTAACAATTCAAGGAGTGTAACAGACGGAATCGTTATGACACATAAAATAATAGAGAATTTTAAAACATCCACACGACACAACGAAATTCATAGGAGGTACTAGTGCAAATCTCTTAGGGGATACGATCCAAGAAGGCTTCGACTTAGGTCTCACTATGTAAGGCAGGAAAAATCTCTCCTTAAGCATTAGCATGATCTATAACGACGTTAGGGTTCCCGCAGGCTTTTCCTTTATTTCTCTTCTGGTTACCAAAATTCTGATTTTTCAACTTCGAGCACTTATTCCTGTAATGCCCTTGCTTTCCACACTCATAGCAAGTAACTGTAGTCTTCTGATTTGCCACTGGGGGTCTCTGAGTTGTTAAAGGAACTGAAGTCCTACAATTTCCAGTCATGTAACCAACTCTCTTATAGTTGTTTCACTTTACAGTGCATGGACCAGTATGATGTATCTTACACTTGTTGTATGGAGTTAACTTCCCAGCATATCCATTTTTGTTATCTGATCTAGCAGTGTAAGTGATTTGTTGTTATGCGTAGGTATTATTTGTTATCAAGTTTTACATTTATATTTTGCCGACTTTACCTAAAAACAACACTAACGGGCAGTGTACCCGATCAATTATAGCTTCGTTGGTAAGTAGGGTGCCGATCACTAAGAGCGAGGGCGTTAATTCCTAAGTCTATCAGTATTTTAGTTGTCTATGTTAGTTCTAATTTATCTAATCTATGTTAAACCTAATTCTAACGGAAGAGGGGGGGTTCAATCTGAGAGACTAGCACGGGTTTTGGTGGTAACTTAAACCTATTTTAGACACGATAACACACGCAAGCAGATAATCAAAAGATAGAAGAGCGGTCAAACCAATTATAAGGAAACTGTATTAGCCATGATTAATCCAATTAAAACGTAGGTTTGTTTATTAGTGAAATGATTGACTTATCTCGAGGGGTATATCATTCCTAGATTTAGATGGTACTTCTTCCTAAAACCCTAGACACACTAATTCTGTCACAATTAAACGCATCCGCATAAAGCAATCTTTTGTTGATTATAATCTATCTTAGGAGATTAATAATGGTGATTGATGACATCAAATAACGTTACTTTTATAGCATCATTTATCCCAAATAAATTACCCATTTTTATATAATTATTGCAAGAATTGTTACTTAATTGCTTAAAGTTGTTAATCACAGTAATTATGGAGTACATGGTGAAGACAAGCTAAAAGGTGCACATTTTGGAGCTTAAATGATGATATTTGAAGATTGCTTATTTTTAATACATACGCCGTATCCAGCAAAGAAGATACGGCGTATCACCGCCTGGACTTCACAAGAAAACGCGTACGTTTAATGCCTAATACGACGTATCCTGCTGAATACATACGCCGTATCCAGCTGGTCAACAATCAAAGATCCTGCAGTAAATGTGATTGACGACAGTTATTACTGATTGATTGTGAACGTAGCGCACACTCCAAGGAATTCACCCCAAAACGCCGTATTGACCTCACTCAATACGGTGTATGTTAGGATTAAAAGCTTCTTGATGCTGTTTGGAAGTAACTGCTGCTAAGGTTAGAGTTACTACTGTTAGTATATATTACTACTGCTAATGGAAGTTAAGACTGCTCAGAGACTTAGAAAAAATACTACTAAGTAGTTAATACTGCTAGTATAAAAGTTACTACTGTTAGTGTAACTTAGTACTGCTAGTGTATGTTAGTACTGCTTAAGTAAAGTTACAACTGTTAGCAAAAGTTGGTACTGCTAGTGTAACTTAGTACTGCTGATGAAGAATGAAGAAAATATTCTAAGTAGTTACTACTGCTTGTACACAGTTAGTGCTGCTGGAATAAAAGTTAATGCTGCTGCTTACAACTGCTAGAAGAGTTTCTACTGTCAGAAGGATAAAGATGAAGATTGTTTATCAAGATTACTTACGGGATAAGTATGAGATATCTTTGTAAAAGATATGTATATCTTATTAAGTTAGAAGATTTGCAGTTATCTTTTAGAATTATAGAAGATTTGTAGTTATCTTGTAAAGGACTCATTAGTATATAAAAGGAGATCATAGGTTATGGTTATTGATACATATTCACACTTTCACACATTCATACGTTTTTGATATATAGCTTCAAAGTTGTAAACCCTAGTACTACTCAGAGTACTCGTATTATTGATAATAATAACATTGAAGTTTTTTAGTGATATCAATGTTCATACAATTTACTGTTTCATTAATATTATTCTAAAGTATTAAAGAGTAAATTCCGCATACTCTTTAGTATTCATAAAGTTTCTACCATAGTTGTTTTGGATTTATCCAAAGTAACTTAACCTTCACAAGCTAAGGAATCGATCTTAAGTTGGGATCAACAAGTGGTACCAGACCTTGTGTTCTAAAACTTTGATTTAGAAGAAACTAACAAGAAGAACTCTTTACTCACAAAGAAGAGATGGATCTAAAAACTGCATAAACCACTACTACTACAAAGTTGCCCATTCTCAAACAGGGTGAATATGATATGTGGAGGCTAAGGATTGAGCAATACTTTCAAGTACAAGACTTTGCTCTATGGGATGTCATAGAGAATGGAAACTCATTCAAACTAGTAGCTCAAACAACAATAAATGCTAATGGAACCTCAACTTCACTAATACCATGTCCTGTAACTATTGAAGAAAAGGCTCAAAAGAAGAATGATGTGAAGGCAAGAAGTATGTTACTGATGGCACTTCCTAATGAACATCTAATGACATTTAATCAGTACAAGGATGCTAAGACTTTGTTTGCTGCTATACAAACAAGATTTGGAGGTAATGAAGCCACAAAGAAGACTCAGAAGACTCTTCTGAAGCAAATGTATGAGAACTTTAGTGCTACATGCACAGAGTCTCTTGACTCTATTTTTAATAGGCTTCAGAAGATTGTAAGTCAGCTGGCTATCTTGGGTGAAAATATTTCACAAGAAGATCTCAATTTGAAATTTTTGAGAAGTCTGTCTTCTGAGTGGAATACTCATGTTGTGGTCTGGAGGAATAAACCTGATCTAGACACAATGAGCTTTGATGATCTCTACAACAATTTCAAGATTGTTGAACAAGAGGTTAAAGGAACTGCAAGCTCAAGCTCAAGTTCTCAGAATATGGCTTTTGTGTCATCCCCTAGTAGTACTAATGAAGTTAATACTGCTTATGGAGTTAGTACTGCTAACACTCAAGTTAACCCTGCTAGCACTCAAGTTAGCACTGCTAGTACTCAAGTTAGTATTGCTAACTTAAGTGATGACACTGTTTATGCATTTTTGGCCAGTCAACCAAACGGGTCTTAACTTGTATATGAGGACCTTAAACAAATCCATGAAGATGACATAGAAGAGATGGATTTGAAGTGGCAGTTAGCATTGCTGAGCATGAGGACAAGAAGGTTTTTCTAGAAAACTTGTAGAAAGATCACTATCAATGGGAGTGACACAGCTGGATATGACAAGTCTAAGGTAGAGTGTTTCAACTGCCACAAGATGGGATACTTTGCAAGGGAATACAGAGGACCAAGGAACCAAAATAACAGGAACAAGAATCGAGACAGCTCTAGAAGGACTGTAAATGTAGAAAAAACTTCTTCCAAAGCCATGGTGTCTATTGATGGAGCTGGTTTTGACTGGAGCTATATGGCAGATGATGAAGTCCCTACAAACATGGCTCTTATGGATTTTTCAGACTCTGAGGTACATAATGACAAAACTTGTTCAAAAACCTATCTAAAAAACTTTGAAACTCTTAAAACTCAACTTGATGATTTAAGAATAGAGTTTAACAAATCCGAGTTCAATTTAGCTACTTATAAAAGAGGGTTAGCATCTGTAGAAGAGCAACTTGTCTTTTACAAAAAGAATGAGGTTATTTTTTGTGAGCAACTTGCTGTTCTTAAAAGAGATATCTCATATAAAGACTCAGAACTTAGTATGCTTAAAAGTGAGTTAGAAAAGCTTAAGCAAGAAAAAGAAAGCAATCAACTTAAAATTGAAAAATTTGATAATGCTTCTAAGAGTCTTGACAAATTAATAAGGAGTCAGATACCTGATAAAAGTAGAAAGGGTGTGGGGTTTGTAAGCTATAATGCTGTTCCACCTCCCCCTACAAGGTTATTTTCACCCCTAAAGTTTGATTTGTCCAACTCTGGTCTAGAGGAGTTCCAACAGCCTGAGTTTGAAGGCTATGGACCTAAGACTAGTAAGAGTGTTAGTGAAGATATTTCTAATGAGGTTAGGGAATCTCCTGATGCCCCATTGGTTAAGGAGTTGGTGTCAGATGATAAGTTAGAGAAGAAAACTGTTTTTCCTACTGTTGCTAAGATAGAATTTGTTAGACCTAAACAACAAGAAAAACCAGTTAGGAAACCAGTTAAGTATGCTGAAATGTATAGGTCACAAAGTCTTAGGGGAAATCAAAGAAACTAGAATAATTAGAAGTCCCAACAGCTAGGAAGTGACTTTGTGATGTACAATAAAGCTTGTTTTGTCTGTGGAAGTTTTGACCATGTGCAGGCTGACTGCAATTACCATCAAAGGGAAAGGGTGGTATCTGGGAATAATTATACAAGGGTGAATTACAATTATTCTGCTAAAAAGGCTCACCCTAGTGCTCACAGGAACATGGTTCCAAGAGCAGTTTTAATGAAAACTGGCCTAAGACCACTTAATACTGCTAGGCCTGTTAATACTGCTCATCCTAAAACTACAGTTTATAGTGCTAGACCAATGTCACATTTTTCTAAATCAGCACAATCAACTGTAAAGAGGCCCTATCAAATAAGAACAACATTAACTAACAAAAATTTTAGTCAAAAAATTAATACCGCTAAGGGAAAATTTTATACTGCTAGGTCAAAAACAGTTAATACTGCTAGGCCAAATTCAACAGTAGTTAATGATGTTAGGGCAAATCAGGTTAATGTTGTTAAGGCCTCAGCATGTTGGGTTTGGAGACCTACCAAACTTAATAGTGCATCAATTACTTTGAAGAGACATAATTATATTGATGCACGAGGCAGATCCAAGTCAGTGATGGCTTAGGTCCCCAAAGGAAACTAATTTCCTTATTTTTATGTGCAAGGTCATCAACAAAAAGAATATCAAGGCTATGTTGACAGTGGATGCTCAAGGCACATGACAGGGAACATGTCCTATCTCTCAGACTTTAAGGAATTTAATGGAGAATATGTTACCTTTGGGGGAGGATCCAAAGGAGGGAAAATTACTGGTAAAAGAACTCTTAAAACTGGTAAGCTTGATTTTGAGGATGTGTACTTTGTCAAGGAGTTACAGTTTAACCTTTTTAGTGTTTCACAGATGTGTGACAAAAAGAATAGTGTTCTTTTTTACTTACTGATACTGGATGTTTTGTTCTCTCTCCTGACTTTAAGTTAGCTGATGAAAGTCAGGTTTTACTTAAAGTTCCTAGAAAGAACAATATGTACAGTGTTGATATGAAGAATATTGTTCCTAAAGAGAGTTTAACTTGTCTTGTTGCAAAGGCCACACTTGATGAATCAATGCTATGGCATAGGAGGCTAGGTCATGTAAATTTTAAAACTATTAATAAACTTGTTAAGGAAAATCTTGTGAGAGGTTTACCTACAAAACGTTTTGAAAATGACCAAACTTGTGTTGCTTGCCTTAAGGGAAAGCAACACAAAGCCTCTTGTAAGTCCAAGATTCAGAACTCTATTACTCAACCTTTATTCATGTTGCATATGGACTTGTTTGGTCCAACTTTTGTGAGCAGCTTAATGAATAAGAAATATTGTCTAGTTGTCACTGATGATTATAGCAGATTTACTTAGGTTTTCTTTTTAGCAACTAAGGATGAGACTAGTGGCATTCTTAAGAGCTTTATAACTGAGATAGAAAATCTAGTTGATAAGAAAGTAAAGATAATCAGATGTGACAATGGAACAGAGTTCAAGAATAAAGTTATGAGTGAGTTTTGTGAACAGAAAGGCATTAAGAGGGAATTTAGTGTAGCTAGAACTCCTCAGCAAAATGGTGTTGCTGAGAGGAGAAATAGAACACTAATTGAGGCTGCTAGAACCATGTTAGCTGACTCTAAGTTACTAATTACATTTTGGGCTGAAGTAGTTAATACTGCTTGTATGTGCAGATAGGGTATAAGTAGTCTAAGCCTTCATACAAGACCCCTTATGAACTGTTTAAAGGTAGAACACCTGCTCTAAGCTTCATGAGACCATTTGGGTGTCATGTTACCATTCTTAATACCTTAAATTATTTAGGCAAGTTTGATGGAAAGTTAGATGAAAGATTCTTTGTTAGATACTCAATGAATAGTAAGGCTTTTAGGGTATACAACATTAGATCTAGGAAAGTAGAAAAAAACTTGCATATTAGGTTCTTGGAGGATAAGCCTATTATTGCAGGTGATGGACCAAAGTGGCTGTTTGATATTGATGTTCTAATAAAGTCAATGAATTATGTGCCAGTTATTGCAGGTACAAACTCTAATGATTTTGTAGGTACAGAAGAAAGTATTGGTCAAGGTCATTCTAGCAAGGAGACAGGATCTAGCCAAGACTACATTTTGATGCCACTATAGAAAGATGGTTCACTATTTGATTCTTCTTCAAAGAATGCTAGTAATGATGAACCACAACCTTCTAGTGATGTTGGAAAGAAGGATGATGAAGGTATATGTAAAGAAAGTGGAATTGCTGATCAAGAGAAGCCTGAAAACAGTACTCAAGAAGTAGATATGAGCAACATTACTACCACATATCCAGTTCTTTCTACTCCAAATATAAGAATCCATAAAGATCATTCACTTGATCATGTGATTGGTGATGTACAGTCTGGTGTACTGACAAGGAGAATGACAAAGACTACGAATGAACAAGGGTTTATTAGTGTTGTTTATGAAGGGAAAACTCATAAAGACCTTCATACTTGTCTGTTTGCTTGTTTTCTACCACAAATAGAAGCCAAGAAGGTGATTCAAGCTTTGACAGACCCAAGTTGGATAGAAGCAATGCAGGATGAGCTTTTACAGTTTAAATTGCAGAAGGTTTGGACTTTGGTTGATTTACCATATGGTAAGAGGGCCATTGGGACAAAATGGGTCTACAAGAACAAGAAAGATAAGAGAGGTATTGTTGTTAGAAACAAAGCAAGGCTGGTTGCACAGGGGTACACTCAAGAAGAGGGAATAGAGTATGATGAGGTTTTTGCTCTAGTTGCTAGGATTGAAGCAATTAGGCTGTTCTTAGCCTATGCCTCATTCATGAACTTTGTTGTTTACCAGATGGATGTGAAGAGTGCATTTTTGTATGGCAAGATTGAAGAGGAAGTTTATGCCTGTCAACCTTTAGGGTTTGAAGATCCAGAGTTCCCTGACAGAGTTTATAAGGTAGAAAAGGCATTATATGGTCTACATCAAGCTCTTAAAGCCTGGTATGAGACTTTGTCTACCTATTTATTAGAAAATGGATTTCGGAGAGGGATAATAGACAAGACTTTGTTCATCAAAAAGGTCAAAGGTGATATTCTACTAGTTCAAATATATGTAGATGATATCATTTTTGGATCTACTAAGAAGGAGTTATGCACTGAGTTTGAGAAATTGATGCACAAGAAGTTCCAGATGAGTTCTATGGGTGAGCTCACCTTCTTCTTAGGATTGCAGGTGATGCAAAAGGAAGATGAGATCTTTATTAGTCAAGACAAGTATGTAGATAAAATCTTAAAGAAGTTTGGTTTTTCAACTATGAGGATAGCTAGTACACCCATGGAGACTTCAAAGCCATTGCACAAGGATGCATAAGCTAAAGATGTTGATGTTCACTTATATAGATCAATGATTGGATCATTAATGTATCTAACAGCTTCTAGACCTGATATAATGTTTGCTGTATGTGCTTGTGCAAGATTTCAAGTCACACCTAAAGTTTCACATCTTCATGCTGTGAAAAGAATCTTTAGATACTTGAAAGGTCAACCTAAATTGTGCCTTTGGTATCATAAGGACTCACCATTTGACTTGGAAGCTTATTCAGATAGTGACTATACTGGTGAAAGTTTAGATAGGAAATCCACAATCGGAGGTTGTCAATTTCTTGGGAGTAGATTGATTTCATGGCAATGCAAGAAGCAAACTATAGTTTCCAACTCTACTACTGAAGCAGAGTATGTAGCTGCAGCTAATTGCCATGGACATGTGTTATGGATCCAAAATCAAATGCTGGATTATGGATACAACTTGATGAATACCAAGATTTTCATTGATAATGAAAGCACCGTCTGCATAGTTAAGAATCAAGTGTTTCACTTAAAGACTAAGCACATTGAGATTAGACATCACTTCAATAGGGATTCATATGAGAAGAGATTAATTTAAGTGATCAAGATTCACACTGATCATAATGTTGCAGACTTACTCACAAAAGCACTTGATGTTAGTCGTTTTTAATTTTTGACTGCTAGCATTGGAATGCTTAATCTTTGAGGTGTTATTTGATTATATTGATGATTGGAATAGGTTGGACATACTACTTGGATAAAATTAGGGTTTATTCTGGTAACTCAAGAGTTAGTGCTGCTGGCATGACTTAATGCTACTGGGCAAAAAGTTAGTGCTGCCAGGCAAAAAGTTAATGTTGCTAGGCTAAGTTAGTGCTGCTACGTTACCGTTGGGGATACAACTACTGAGGGTGTCTTTCGTAAATTAGTTGGTTACTTCACCTATGGGTTTGCTTAATTCCATATAAAACCATTTGTTCATAAAGTAATCACTCTTAAACACTCTTACGATCTTAATTTTACAAACCCTAACTCGATTTTATCACCGACATTCACAACTCTCATCAATGGCGGACTTAATCTTTGCTGATTCTCATAATATGGTGGTATACATGGAAAAATCAGAAGATAATGCTGATTTTGCAGAGATAGTTAATTTTCTTAATGCTAGTCCTATCAGGTATGCATTAACTGTAAGTCTAACTGTCTATGTGTCTTATATTGAGCAGTTTTGGTCTACTGCAAAGATCAAAACAATCAATTATGAAACACAAATACGTGCCAAAGTTGATGGCAAGACTATAGTAATAATAGAATCATCTGTGAGGAGAGATCTTCACTTTAATGATGAGTATGGTATTACTTGTCTTACAAACACTGAGATTTTTGAAAACCTTCAATTGATGGGGTATGAAAAGCTTTCTGATAAACTTACTTTTTATAACTCTTTCTTTTCCCCTCAATGGAAGTATCTCATTCATACCATCTTACAATGTTTAAGTTCTAAATCAACTGCTTGGAATGAATTTGGTACTAATATAGCATCAGCAGTTATATGTTTGGCTAAGAAACAAAAGTTTAATTTTTCTAAATTAATTTTTGATGGTATGTTGAGAAACTTGGATCCTAATTCTAAAAAGTTTTTAATGTATCCAAGATTTTTACAATTGTTTTTGAAGAATCAAATTGAAAATCTTACAGTAGTTTTTAATGATTAATATGATACACCTTCTTATATTAAATAGGTTTTTACAGACTTGAGAAGGCAAGGAAAATATTTTTCAGGGACTGTGACACCCTTGTTTGCTACTATGCTGATACTATCACAAGCAGTGGAGGGTGAAGTTTCAGGACAACCCACTGAACCCTAACACACACCTACTACTGCTTCACCATCTCATGTAGAACCAATCCCTATTGTTGCGTCATCATCTCAACCCAATAAGACCCAAAAACATAGGAAAACTAAAAGAAAGGCCACTGAGATATCTTAGTCTAGTGGACCTACTACCCTTGTAGAAGATGAGACTGTCCATGAGGAGAGGGGAGACAGTGTGGAAAGGGCTGCCACTACTGCTACTAGCTTAGATGCAGAGCAGGGCAGTGGTAACATAAATAGGACCTAATCCACGGCAATACCTAATGATCTTTTTCCTTAGGGAATTAGTTCAGGTGGTAGTCCCAGGTGTTAAGAAGCCTTAGGGGATACCATTGCTCAGACTAGGTCTGAGAGGGTATCTATACCTTCCTATGATTCACCTCTCCCAGGAGTTAGCACACCTGGAAGTAATGAGGAAAGAATTAAACTTAAGGAATTGATGGATATGTGTACAAAACTGCCTGACAAGGTTCTTGACTTGGAGAATATAAAGAATGCTTAAGCTTTGGAAATTCAGAAGTTGAAGAAATGAGTTAAGAAGCTAGAAAGTAAGAAGAAGTCAAGAACTCCACAACTCTAGAGGAGATTATTCAAGCTCAGGATAGAGTCTTCTACAAAAAAGAGTTTGGGTGATCAGGAGGATTCATCCAAATAGGGGAGGAATGAAATTGATCAAGATGAAGGGATTTCATGCTTTCAAGAGGATTTAGAGACTCAGGGGAGGTATGGTCATGATATTGGAGTTAATACTACTAGTACATCAATTACTACTGCCAGTATTAATATTACTACTCTTGAACCCGTTACTACTGCCAGTGCACCAGTTACTACTACTGGTGTATCTGTTAGTACTGCTGAGCCAAGTACTCCTCCAATAACAACAACTCCTATTGAAGATGAAGACCTCACTATTGCTAATCCCTTATGAAGATGAAGAGTGAGAAATCTAAGGCAAAAGGAGTAACTATGCAAGAGCCTAGTGAGTCTAGAACAAGAGTAAGAGTACCTCCTTCACAAATTGATCCAAAACACAAGGGAAAGGCAAAGATGGTTAAACCTGAAAAACCAAAGAAGGAGAAAGATCAAATTGAATATGATGCTGATGTAGCTCAGAGACTTAAAGCAGAGTTAGATGAAGAAGCCAGGCTTGAAAGAAAAAGGAATGCAGAAGAAGAACTTGATCAAGAAAGTTCTAAGAGGCAAAAGACTAGTGAAAGCTCAGAACTAGCTGAAAAACCAAGAGTTAAAGAAGCTGATGAACTATCACAAGAAGAGCTATAACAAATGATGATAATAGTTCCAGAGCAAGGGATGAATGTTGAAGCCTTACAAACTAAGTATCTAATAATTGACTAGGAAATTTACACTGAAGGCACGAGGAAGTACTGGAAGATCATCAGAGTTAGAAATCATACTGAGGTACATCACTTCTTTGATGATATGATGAAAGCCTTTAACAGGGATGACTTAGTGATGCTGTAGAGTCTGGTTAAAGAGAAGTTCAATTCAACAGAACCAACAGATGACAAAGAAAGAGAGATATGGGTTGAGTTGAAGAGATTATTTGAACCAGATACAGATGATGAGTTATGGAAGCTTCAAAAGCATATTCATGATCTAACTTGGAGGCTATATGATTCATGTGGAGTGCATCATGTGTCTACAGAGAAGGAACCAAACATCTATATGCTTGTAAAGAAGGAGTATCCATTGTCAAGAGGAACTCTTACATTGATGCTGGTAGCAAAGCTCTTGGTGGATCAAGATAATGAGATGTCCAGAGAACTTCTTAGGAAGATATTCATGCAGGCTGAAAGACCAAGAAGATGAAGTGTTTGGAAGAATCCTCTCAGAGAACAAGGTTTAATTCAAAGAAACTTCATGATTTGGAGGTAAATCACAAGTTAAGGAGAGGATTATTGGGAATAAAAGGATTCTTAACTGTTACTATTGCTGGTTCAAGTTACTACTGTTAGTTGGAGTTACTGCTGCTGCTCAAGATTGAAGAAAATGTTCTAAGTCATTACTACTACTAGTGTAATATTAGTACTGCTAGTACAAAATATTACTACTGCTATAAGAGTTTCTGATTTTATACTTAGTTAGTACTATTAGTCTGTTTTAGTACTGCTAAAAAGATATGTATGAGAAATATTAGGAAAAGATATGTATGAGTAGAAAACGCGTTGTAAACCCATTAGGGTTCCTTGGTGTATAAAAGGAGATCCTAGGGCATGTAGTTTATATATCTCTCAATTATATACATGTGTGATATATAGCTTCAAGGTTGTAAACCCTAGTACTACACAGAGTACTCGTATTATTGATAATAATAATATTGGAGCTTTCAGTAATATCATTGTTCATAATGTTTACTTTTTATTGATATTCTTCTAAGTATTAAAGAGTAGATTCCGCATACTCTTTAGTATTCATAAAGTTTCTACCATAGTTGTTTTGGATCTATCCAAAGTAACTTAACCTTTACAAGCTAAGGAATCGATCTTAAGTTGGGATCAACAAGTATACGAATCCATGGCAAATTATCCATGAACGGGGATTAAATATGAAAATTGTTTCATTGCTTAATACATACTAGTTTTGTTGTTAAATATACTTGAAGGAAAATCTTCTTAAAAGATTTTGCAAGTGTCAATATATGTCCTTAGCATAAAATACAAAGAGATGCGTTTTTGAAAGGAGCGTTTAAAATAAATTCTAGTATTGTCAAAAATCATTTTCGTAATTGTTTTTCTAAGTCCTAAAAGTAGAAATGATGTTTAATATTTGTGTTATATGCTTGGCATCAAGTTTATTGAGTTTTACGCCTTTCCGTTAAGTCGCTAAACAAATTTGTATAATAAACTGAATTTGGAAAAGTAGACAGTTTCCTTAAAGTCCACAGACGGTTCCCTTATCTTTAAGGGAACCTTAGAATCGTCTGTCTATTTTTTAGATTTTTGTCAATTTTGAAAATTCGTATAAAATCAACCGTAAGTCCGCAGGAGTCGTGCCACCTATCATTTTGAAGTTAATTGAGTCCACTTTCATATAAAAATACTTCCAGGAACTTTGTCTAAATAAAAATATAATTAAGTCCTTGATTTGTAACAGAAGGTCTTTTCTGATCATGTCATTTGCGCAAATTTTTTATAAAATTGGAAAGTGGTTGATGTGTCTCGCGACTACTAGTTTTAAATTTATAACACGGATTACCAAATAAGCTAAGAACACACGGGCAAGTATGACCCTTTTGTTTGTAGCTAGAATTTTATGTTAAGCCGAGGTCGTTCACTAGGATTTGGGTGTTTTCGGTTATGAAGAATCTAAGTATCAATAAGCTATATGAAAATGGTAAAGAGGATGTCACAAGCCTAAATACCATATAAGCAACTAATAACACGGAAATGATGATCAAGCAAATTCAATAAGTAAAAGACAACACTTGTTTGGATTAGTTCATAATACTTGGATTGTTCATATGAAGATGGTTTTGACAAATTGATTACAAGTTAAGAATATGATGGTGACAAATTCCAAATCAACCAATTCATGATTACGTTTATTTAACAAGTTTGATTCGCGGTTCGTTTCACAAACATGTTAACAATCACACTCAAGTCTCTTTGCATAATCAAGCCACTAAAGAAATGGTCAATACAATAGATAATCATCCATAGACAAAATGATTATAACTAGTTGATTGATGAAAACCCTTTCGACCTATGAAATCACCAACAACTAATCAAGCATGATAAGCAATGGTTATGAAACTCAAGCACAAATGGATCTCAAACATAACAGGAAATTGATCAAAACCATAATCAAACATAAACAATCCTCATATGATAAACATCATCCAAACAAGTGTAATAAGAACTACTCCATGATTATTTCAACAAAAACCAAAGTATCAACAATCATAGCAATCTTAAACATTCTGGAAAGTAATTAAATAATACCACAATAGCAATCACAATTGGTGGTGGAAGGATTTAGAGCAACCCTTAAGCCTCCAATCGACTATACGCTTCGTACCAACCGGAAAATGATCCGTCACACCTTGCTTGATGTTCTTGAGCACTCCTTCTGGATTTGGCAGAGGTTTAGAAGTCTTATGGGTTAGATAATGATGGTGAAATTTGTCATTGAGGGTATAGGGTGGTTTTTCTATATGAAAAGTGAGTCTTGAGGCCTTTATTTATAGTAGAAATCAACCTTGGCCACCAAGCATAAGTCTTGGGCACAAAGTATCATGAATCTTCTAGAATTTTAAGTTATGAGGAGACTTGATCAGACTTGAGGCGATTGACACTTAAATTGGTAAGTTAATGAAATTTAGAAAAGTCAGCGGAGCCTTTGTCGGGCGGCACGGGACTCTGCCGGGCGGCACTACTCCTGTCGGGCGGCACAATGGATTGTCGTCCGGAACACTGATCATGGGCAGCAAGGGGTTAACTTAATTTTGTATATTTTTCTCTTATCTTCGTGTGGCCACTTGAATCAAGTCAATCCGAGTTCGTATGCTCAAGTTATGGCCAAAATGGTGAAGGTGTGTCGGGAACAACAATACTTCCAATATATCTTCGTTTAAGCTTCCTGAGTGTATGGTACTTGGTCGTGGATCTTTATTCTTCAACTTATCTTCAATTTGACTTTATCTCGGGACTTGGAAGCTTGTATGGTTGACTCTTTTGCTCTTGAAATGCTTCCCGAGCTTGTTCTTGATACGGGATTATTCGTACTTGTACTAAACTTCGTTTTTACTTATTTTCTCGTATTTTTCTTGTTTTTCCTGTACTTGGCTACAAATAGACTTACAAACACACTTTGGTACAATTAAGTAACAAAAGCATACAAAAATAGCCAAATATTATATACAAAAGTACGGATAACGCTACTATACTTAAGTTCTGCTCGCCCTCGAGCAGGTAAAAGAAAATTTGCTTGCCCTCAAGCAAATATAAGAAAAGAAATCTAGAAAGAAAATACCTAAATGGAAAAAAAATAAGAATTTTTTTAAAAAAAAAATTTTGAAATTTTTTTTGTTTTTTATAATAAGAGTGCATAAGGCGCAAAACCCCCCCCCCACCCCCCTCCCCACACACTTAAGGGTTTGCTTGTCCTCAATCAAATTAAAGAAAAGAAAGATAAAAACAAAACAAAAACCGATGGGGCGTAAGCACCAAGTGTACACATCTAAAGAGAACTTTTATTGGGTTCTAACAATTAGGCTTCGGGTTAGTAAAAGGTATGGATAAGGCATGAGATTCTTTATTGGTAAGGGTGTATCACGAACATTTTAAGTCAAAGTCTAAGTCCCAATGTTGATAGTTACCAATCAAACCGTAAACCCTGGAAATGATTATAGTTACAAACTCATCTTCAACATACATCGATAACCATTTAAGTATATCACGTCTTAGCACATTGGCTAATCGATATCTCAAAAACTTCATCTTCCTTCATCTTCATAATAATTTATAGCTCATTGGCTATTTTTTTCATATATATTTTTTCACATCACATCTCCCCCACACTTCGCATAAACATACACCATAAAAATACACCAATAAGCTGCCGCATATATCCATCATGTCGGGGAACGGAATGGCACACACAAAGGCGAAGTGTGGCAAACTCATAATTATCAAAAACAATCCATCATACCAAGCAACTAGCAACCCACCATTTAGACTTTGATAAAGGGTTAGGCTAAGGTTTAAGGTTAAATATATTTTTTTTTCTTTTGGATTTTATCAAACAAACGGAATGGCTCAACAAGTGTTCTAAGGGTATCTAGCACTAAAAGTAAGTGCTAACAAAGGGTTAATTTTAGTGGTTAGCTAAAAGTAAACAGAAAAGGCTATTTGGGTTAAATCCTAAGGTGCCTCTTTATCACGCATATACACTTATCATCACACGAATGTCATCTCACTATGGTATTCGTAATGATTTACAAGCATAAGTTCTAATATATTAACCTAATTACGTGAAAACAACTATAAGGGCAAACAAGTCTACATAAATTTTAAATTGGCCCAAAAATTAGAAATTTTAAAATCAGTCTCCGTTTTTCCCTGTTTTCCACCCCCCCCCCCCCCCCCCCCCCACACTGTAAAGTTTGAGAATTGGCCTAAATGTAAAAAGAAACTTCAAAGTATAAAATAAGGAAATAAAAGTAAGAGAAAACCTAAACTTCTTGGGCAAAAGAAATCGCGATCGAACTCCATATGATTATTGCTACGCAACAGCTAGCATGAGCGTGTAAGATCAATCAAATTCGCCTCTAAGCATCCTCTTTCATCATTACCTGCTGCATTATTCAAACAAAACAAAACAAAAACACACAAAATAAAAACAATAATATACTAAACATAACGAGCATGTAACACCCCCACACTTAAGATTTTCCAAGCTGAAAAACAACTTTCTTAAAGGGTGTACATATTTATTCAAAAACTAGAAATTAAAGCAAATAAAGCAATTAAGACCTCGGGTTGCCTCCCGAGAAGCGCTTAATTTATTATTGAGTCATTAGCTAGACTCTTCCCCAGATTTAGGATTCTTTGATGATACAGTTCAAATGGGAAATTTCCCTTTTTAAAGCTTGAGGGTATGGGATTTTTGGTATGTACTCCACAAACGAAAGATATACATTTGGTCTTTTTGGGTTCTCCGTGTCCTCAATATTTCCTTTCGACACTTCATTTTCAATGCCAACAAATGATATTAATTCTTTGTCACCAACATGATTTGATATTTCATCGTGTTCAAACACCTTCTCTTGAGTGTACGGGATATGCACGGTGCAATCCTTAAGAAATGGTGATACAGTCAGTGAGTTAGACGTGATTAGGTTCGGGTTTGGCATGGTTGGATTAGGCTTAGTTTCTTCCTCCTCAATGAATTTAACATCACCCTTATCATTATTGTTTTGGATTGAGGGTATTTTGTAGACAATTTCATGTCTCGGTTTCATATTTGTGGCAGGGGGAAGGGTTTCGGTAGGCAAGAGAAACTCAAATTGCCTCTCTAAGTTTTGGATTATTGCTTGGTGGTTCCTTAATCCTTGATTGATTTGATTTTCCAATTCAACCATCTGATTCTTCATGCGTTCATTTGCTTTCGTTTGACTAGCCATCCACTCTCTCATCATCTCCTCCATTGAGGTTTTGGTAAATTCGAAATATCGCGATGGATGTGAGTTATGGTTTGGATAGGAGTACGAATTTATGGGTTCATGGTCGTGATATCCTCTGTGATATCTTTGGACATAATTCGCTTCATGAGGTTCACATATCAGCGTGTCATCCTTCAAGTAGTCATCTAAAATGTGGTTGTCTCTACGACCGTCTTGCATCTCCTTGAGCTCTTTCCTTATGATCAAGAATTCTGAATTGATTTTTGTAGCGAGAGCTTTGAATTTATCCACCAATATGGCGAGATCAGGATTGATGTTATTTCCTCTGACGGAAACAATGATTTTTGGTTTGGGGCTATTTTAGGATTCACCCGAGAAATCGAGTTGGAAAAGAACCTTATCCTCGAGGATTTTGAAAGCTTCGTTGGGAGTATTGTAGAGGAATATTCCTCCAGTGTCGAGAATTCCTTGTGTTGGACCGTCTAAACCACGATAGAATATTTGAATTATCGTGCTTTTGGTTAGACCATGTCCATAACAAATGCGAAGCATTTCTTTCAAACGGATCCAAGCTTCAATGAGAGTTTCGTTACTGAGTTGGTGAAAGCTATGAATATCATTTAGGAGACGTTTGAACTTTTTGGGAGAAAAATATCTTCTTATAAAAGCTTCTCTCAATTAGTTCCATAAAGTAATTATTCCTTCGTTAAGCTCGTTCAACCAAATTTTAGCTTCTTCACATAACGAGAAATGAAATGTCCTTAACATAACCGCTTCCTCTTGATTTTCACCATATTGGAATAGGTTACCAATCTCAAGAAAATCTGCTACGTATAGATGAGGATCAGACCAGATTCACCCATCAAATTGATTATCCCGAATCATTTGCATGTGGGTACCCTTGATACGGAAATTAGTGGAAATAGGGCGTTTAATAATAGCGGAGCTAGGTGTCGGAGCAACGATCCTAGTGCTTGACTACATCGGTTGGTCATCAGGATCAATGACGATTATGGGTGGGGAATCGGGTGGTGTTTCGAATTTCTTCATCAATATTTTGATTTTGGGCGTTACAACGAAAAGTTCCTCGATGAATGATTGTTTGACATGAGTAACTGGTGATTCGATTTCGAGGGGTACGTTCGACGTCTTATCGGGTTTAGTCCTCTTTTTAATTTTTCGTTTAAGTTCGCGGAATGGACTAGTGAGATGTTTACCCCAAGAACGCGGGTTTATACAAACCCGGAGCGATTTGCAAAAAGTCATAGGAAATAAAAAAAACTAAATGAAAGTAAAAATCTTTTTGTATTTTTTTTAATGATATGATGTAAAAAGAAAATTAACTTAACAACTATTAGATAATCTTGACATCATCCTATCAAAGGTTTTCGGTAGCTCCATTGAACGCACAAAGAAGCGGAGAAGCGGGTCAGCGCGAAGCATATTAAAAACCCGACTTCTTTAGGGAAGCAGAACGACCCGCCTTATACCTCTCTTATAGTTTGTTACAATGGGTGAGTCGATTTACCAAATGACTAATGATGTATAAGAATAAAAAATAAACTAAATAAGAACAAAAATCTTTTTGTATATATTAAAAAAAATAAGCTTGACTACTATAAGAAAAATATTACCACTATTATTTTTACTATTTTATATTACTACGAGAAGATTTAGTAAATTAAATTAACTACTACAAGAAAACAGGGTGGTTGGGTGGTGTAAAACGCGACTGAGAGTGATTTAGAATAAGGCTCGAATGACGTAACAAGGTAGAACGAGATTTTGAAAGGAAAAATTTTCAGAATTTGACCAGAATGTTCCAGCTGGCCGGCAGAGAAGTCCTGCCGGGAGGCAGAGAGTGAAGTTGGTTTTGTCGAGGGTCGCGCCGAGCGGCAGAGGTATCGTCGGGAGGTGCGCCGGGCGGCAGAGATGTTCTGCCGGGCGGCACCAAGGTTCTGTAAGATTGTTTTTTTTTTCGCAAGCCAAAGTAAGCACAAATTATATGAAACGAAATACAAAGATTCAAAACACATAAAAACACGAACAAATCCCCAGTAGCGGCGCCAAAAACTTGACGTGTCTCGCGACTACTAGTTTTAAATTTATAACACAAATTACCAAATAAGCTAAGAACACACGGGCAAGTATGACCCTTTTTTTGTAGCTAGCTTTTTGTGTTAAGCCGAGGTCGTTCACTAGGATTTGGGTGTTTTCGGTTGTGAAGAATCTAAGTATCAATAAGCTATATGAAAACGGTAAAGACGATGTCACAAGCCTAAATACCATATAAGCAACTAATAACACGGAAATGATGATCAAGCAAATTCAATAAGTAAAAGAACACAACTTATTGGATACGTTTTCATAATACTTTGGATTGAGTCATATGAAAATGGTTGTGACAATTGATTTTCAAGTTAAGAATACGATGGTGAGAAAATTCCAATCGAACCAAATCATGATACGTTTATTTAACAGTTTGATTCGCAAATTCGTTTCACAAACCATTAAACAATGCACTCAAGTCTCTTTGCATAATCAAGCCACTAAAGAAATGGTCAATACAATAGATAATCATCCATAGACAAAATGATTATAACTAGTTGATTGATGAAAACCCTTTTGACCTATGAAATCACCAACAACTAATCAAGCATGATAAGCAATGGTTATGAAACTCAAGCATAAATAGATCTCAAACATAACAGGAAATTGATCAAAACCATAATCAAATATAAACAATCCTTATATGATAAACATCATCCAAACAAGTGTAATAAGAACTACTCCATGATTATTTCAACAAAAACTAAAGTATCAACAATCATAGCAATCTTAAACATTCTGGAAAGTAATTGAATAATAACACAATAGCAATCACAATTGATGGTGGAAGGATTTAGAGCAACCCTTAAGCCTCCAATCAACTATACGCTTCGTACCAACCGGAAAATGATCCGTCACACCTTGCTTGATGTTCTTGAGCACTCCTTCTGGATTTGGCAGAGGTTTAGAAGTCTTATAGGTTAGATAATGATGGTGAAATTTATCATTGAGGTTATAGGGTGGTTTTTCTATATGAAAAGTGAGTCTTGAGGCCTTTATTTATAGTAGAAATCAACCTTGGCCACCAAGCATAAGTCTTGGGCACAAAGTATCATGAATCTTCTAGAATTTTGAGTTATGAAGGGACTTGATCCGACTTGAGGCGGTTGGCACTTAAAGCGGAGCCTCTACCGGGCGGCACGGGACTCTGCCGGGCGGTACTACTCCTGCCGGGTGGCACAATGGATTGCCGTTTGGCACACTGCTCATGGGCAGTAAGGGGTTAACTCAATTTTGTATATTTTTCTCTTATCTTCGCGTGGCCGCTTGAATCAAGTCAATCCGAGTTCGTATGCTCAAGTTATGGTCAAAATGGTAAAGGTGTGTCGGGAACAACTATACTTCCAATATATCTTCGTTTAAGCTTCCCGAGTGTATGGTACTTGGTCGTGGGTCTTTATTCTTCAACTTATCTTCGATTTGACTTTATCTCGGGATTGGAAGGACAAGAGATAAGAGATAGAACAATCAAACCACAACACCGAGAATTGTAGTGGTTCGGCTACAAAACTCTTCTTCGCCCTACTCTACTCCCCGAGTATCCGACTCGAGATTTCACTATGTCAACAAGCTCCCTTCAGGCGGAGAAAACTGTTACATGTCGCTACCAATTTCCGACATTAAGCTAAATGCCGAGTTCTAATCTTAACTAGAACCAATCTACCACTTCACAAGAGTATTTTAAGGCCTAAAAAACTAATCGACACACAATCAAAACTTTCGGATTTATACACTATCCGGATCTACACAACTACATAAGAATGATATAAAAAAGATCAAATCTAGAAGAAGATTGAGGAGAACCTCTAATCTACAACACTTCTTTTCTTTGCGAATACGAGTGTTTTTCTCTTGCACTTGAAGGAAGAAGGAAAGAATGGATCACTTAAACAAGATTAAGCAAGTTAGTGATCAAAGGTTTAGAAAGACTTAGAGAGATGTAGAGAGAGAAGTATGACAGAAAACTGTGTGCAAAAGTGTAAGAAACTACCAGGAAATAGTGAAGTATTTATAGGCAAGAGAAAGAGAGAGCAACGTCTCCTGTGGACGGTCCCACGGTCCTAGATATATTTGGGGGGCCGTTCTACATATAAGGGGGTCGTTCCTAGATAGACGCTCATCTTTTTGTCTTTTAGTAAGGAAATGTTTATCTGATCCAAATTTATCTGTTTTGGAGGAAAATTAAATTTTGAATTTATATAATTCAATAAAATATTTCTTTAATTAATAAAAATATTTTGTATATTTTTATTTTTATAGAGATTTTATTACATTTGTAAAAATGTAAAGTTTAAGACAAAAAGATATATCTTTGATCACTAATCAAGTTTAATGATTTGTTTATACATACCTTAAGTGATTTACGTCGAAATGGAAGTTTACGACTAATAACGTGTATACGTTTATTTTTATCATAGAATGTTTCTACATTATGTCATCTTCAAAACGTAGAGAGGTCGAAAAATATAAATAACGTTTTTAGACATTATTTGTACTAACAATCTTCCCCTTTTTGATGATGACAAAATATAAACTCATTTTATATAAAAATAAAGTTTACAAGTTATTAATGAGTTTTAGTCCATTTCTTTTTTTTTGTCGAATCAAAAAAAGGTTAGTCGTCGAGTAGAGATGAGAAAAGAATCGACGATGCTAACGCTCCCTCTTGATGTATACTCCCCCTCGTTTGGGGCACCAATGGATCGAGCTACGATAACTTGCTACAAAAAAGAGTTAGAAAGACGAGTGCAAGTATATTTCTAACTTAGAGCAATATCATGACAAATATATATAGACGTAGCTTAAAAATAGAAGTAGCCAAAGTAAATATGCACTCAAATCACCCATTATACTAATAAGATAAAGTCATTCATTCATAAGCTTAAAATAAATTCATACTTGAAAGGTATGAATTTTTACAAGACTAGAAAGTAAACATACAGGCATATCATAAAGAAACATCCTAAACTACAACTAGACTAGTTGATTCTTGATGTCTAGGAGGTGCCTTAAACAAAAGGCGGGTGGTCATTTATTTAAAGAAAATTAAACATATAAGAATGTCTAATTTTGAAGATGTAAAAGTGGAGAAGTTAGTGATGCATTGGTTTGGAGAACATGGACTCGAGTAGGATAACGAGTGAGAAAAAATCGAATCAAATTAAGCTCATCTCTTAATAAATGAAATTGATTTCGGGTGTACATGTAACAATGACAAAATCTCAAGTGAAAGTTGACTTGGTCAAGAGTAACAGGGAGAATCAAGGGTGATGGTGGAGATTGTGGAGATGGCGGTGCTTTAGTGTAGACATTTGTTGCATTTTGGAGGTTGGTTTCAAGTAGATATGATATGTGATGAAGTTGATTTACCATTTGATCCCTAAATGGATTTGGGAATTAAGGAGGTGAAGGTAGAGAGTTGTCAACTCTTGGAGGATGTGGTGGTGAAGCATTTTGAGATTGAGGTGGTGATTGTGGTAGAGGAGTGGTTCTTCTCCAAACTTGTCTTACGGGGATGCGAGGTTTTCTTGAGAAGTTTGAAGAGGGATTTAAAGAAGACATAAGGGATGAAGATGGATATGAGAAGAGAGGAAAAAATGATAAAGAATGAGCAAGATGAATGTAGTAGAAGAGGTTGTGCATTTGAAGTAAAGCATAGGTAAGATGGTTGATGATTCTAAAAGGTGTTTGGCAAAACTAGGAGAAATACCAGCTAAGGCTAGAATAGGGAAGTTTAAAGTTTTAGAAAAAGAGGAAATAGTAAAAAATCTGTGACCCTGCTGAGGACAGTCCCATAGATATTGGGACAGTCCCAGATATACTAGGGGGGCATCCTATGTATTTGAGGGCTGTTTTCTAGGAGTTACAAAATTTTCCTAGCATTTCCTGTCTTTCAATTCTATGCATGATAAGAGAAGGCTAGAGGGGTAATTCCTTTGTCTCAAAAATCAACTATTCTAGCTAAATACTAAATAAAATAGGCAAGCTAGTCTAATCCAAGTATGTGATCAAGCAAAGGCATAATGATCAATAGAAGGCATAATAAGCATGCATTATATAAGTAGACTAAGCAAGATATAATTAAGGATAAAGCATAGATGGCATTCATATTTGTTTTGCAGCAATAATCCCATAAGTTTTGCAATTTAGGCTAGTACGACTAAGTCATAAGTCATAAGATTATACTAAAATCAAGGACAATATCATGTTCCTTTAACATTTCTTAGGAATTCCCTTCGATTGATCTAGCTGCTCCTCGTACTCTCATCATCACTTGGCAGCTCCGAATCACTATCAAAATAATCGTCATAATGGCCCATGAATGCCATGACATGGGGAAATGATTGATATCTGGGTTTGTTGAGTTGTGGATGAACGGGCGTTACATAACGAAAGAGACGTGTTAGTAACATGTCATATGGCAATGGAGACTCGGGTTGACTTTTGACGTTGGACATTCTTTTGATGATGAAATAAGCCAAATTGTTGGATTGTTTGGAAATGATGCAATACATCATATGACATGATGAGGCAGAGATGTGATTGCAGTTTTCTCATAGACTCAAGATTTTTTATCGAATGATTTTATCCCAAGTTCTCAGATCGGGACGAAGTTCGAATTTGTGAATTTTGTTGGGTAAAGCATTTTTGAGTGATGGTTTATGGTTACTTTGAATGTAGTATGAGTTTAGAGTTCTTTGAATATAGAATTTGATTACTTTTGGAGAAGGAATGTGGGTATGATATGGACCTTCGGTTTCTCGATTTGTTTTGAGAGAATCGAGACAACATCCTTCTAAGTAGGCACATTCTCCTTGCCACGAAATACCAAGAATATTGGCAAAACCTTCAAGACTAATGGTGAGTTCCTCATCTAATGCCCAAAAATTTATGGAGAAAGTTTTTTCCTCATTTCTTATGAGTTTAAATTTAGAGTAGAATTCTAACAAAAGTCTTGGACAAATTTGTTAATTAATATTGTATAGTTTTTGAAAACTTAAGGTTTCAAACATGATTTTGATATTTTCTTAAGTTATGTATGACGGATGTATAATTTGTCCTTCATGAATAGTTCTAGATTCAAGATTTTCGATTATGGTTTTAGGTGTTTAGGGATGTATTTTTCGTTTAAGATTTTGGGAATATAGTTTTCCGTTTGTTGAAGTTCAATTTGAAGAATGTGATTCATGTTGACACCTAAAAGAAGAGAAATTGACTCAATATATGTGTATACGAAGTCAAAGTGTCGAGAGATAATGCCTAGTGTGTGCCTATATGCAACCGATGTGAAGTTGTGGTTAACTCGACTCTAAACAAAAATACCTATGAGTTAACCCAAACACTCCTTAATTCAATTTCGCTCATCTAGATGCGTCAAAAAATATATTAGTTATACATTTCGAACAAGGGTGATGAGTTCATCATGTATGAATGCAAAAATGTTTTTGGAGTGTATTAACAATGCATTAAAACATTTTGATGAGGTTCATAACGTGAGAAATTTCTGAGAATAAATTGGGGTTTTGTTCCTGTCGAAAAAAATTTCAAGCATACTCAATTATGCAAATTCTATGTCTATGTGAAGCATAATAGTCATACATTGTGTTATCCTAGCATTAATTGCAAAAGAACACTCAAAAAAAGAAAACCCCCAAATTTTGATTTTGTGTTCAATCGGAACCTAGACACAAATTAAGAAGAAAAATGATGAAATTACTTACAATTAGTGATGTGTGTGATGTTTAGGATGATAATTGATTTTGATTGCACCTTCAATTTGTGTTTTAATGGAAGACTTTGAAGTGTCGGTGGTTTTTCCTTCGTGTGTCGCTGGTAGGATGGAAGAAAAGGAGTGTTTGTTTTTGTGGTTTAAAAAATAAACATACTCTATGCCGACGGTCCCATAAATATATGGGGGTCGTCTGGCTAAATTAGGGGGCAGCCTAGTTTATAGGGGTCATCCCTAACAGAGGGATTTTGGGCTTGATTTTTGATGAATTTTTTGAAAGGAGTGACATTTTAATTTGCATTTTGCTAATTAAAAATGCGTAAACTACTTCGGATGAAGTAATTAAGTTGTCACGACACATGAAATAGAGAATAGACTAGAATTGAGACTAGAGGAAAAGAAGAAAACAATTTACGGAATGTGTTCCATCATTCCTAGACCTAGACGAAGATAATTGAACGATTTGCGCTTGAGGGGTTTAGTAAGAATGTCGGGGATATTATCTTTAGACGAGACTTTTTTGATGGAGATGTTTCCTTTTTGGAATTATCCCGAAGGAAATGATGACTTATTTCGATGTGTTTCGTCCGCGAGTGTTGCACAGGGTTTTTGCTTAGGTCAATCACGCCTTTGTTGTCGCACATGATCGAAACGTCGTCGATTTGAATGTCGTAGTCGATAAGAGCTTGTTTCATCCATAGTGCTTGTTGACATGCCTTTCTAGTGCTTACGTATTCGGCTTCGGTTATGGATATAGCAAGAGCGGTTTGTTTCTTCGAGAACCATGATGTTAGACAACATCCTACGAACGTACAAATACCGCTGGTGCTTTTTCGGTTCACATAATCTCCCGCATGATCAGAGTCAGCATATACTATAGTTTCTATGTCAGTCGCCTTAGAATACCATAATCTTAAGTGCATATTGCCTTTAATGTATCGGAAGATACGCTTAACCGCTTTAAGATGAAAGGTTTTGGGATCCTCTTGGAAGCATGCACAAAGGCAGATACTAAACATGATATCGGGCCTACATTCCGTTAGGTATAATAAACTACCTATCATGCCTCGTTACTTAGTACTATCTACGAACTCACATTCTTCGTCTTTTGTAAGTTTTGTATCCGAGGAACATGGGTGTTTTTATTGGTTTAGAATCTTGTAAGCCAACATTTTTAAGCGTTTCTTTAATACATTTAGATTAATTAAAGAAGATGCCATCTTCCATTTGTTTTATTTGTAATCCATGGAAGAAGTTTAGTTCACCCATCATGCTCATTTTAAACTCTTCGTGCATGATTTTTGCGAAGTCATCACACAACTCTTGACATGTTGAACCGAATATAATGTCGTTGACATATATTTGAACAATGATGAGATTTAAACCTCTCTTCTTTGTAAAAAGTGTGTTATCTACCATTCCTATGTTATATTCATGTTTAATAAGAAAACCTTTAAATCTATCGTACCAAGCTTTAGGAGCTTGTTTAAGACCATACAAAGCTTTCTTGATTTTGTAAACATGATTAGGTTTTTCAAAATCAATGAATCCCGAAGGTTGTGTCACGTATACCTCCTCATTGATAAAACCATTTAGGAATGCACTTTTTCTGTCCATTTGGAATAATTTAAAATCTAAGGCATAAGCATAGGCTAGTAAAATCCTAATTGATTATAATCTAGCTACGGGGGCATAAGTTTCATCATAATCAATTCCTTATTGTTGATTATAACCTTGTGCTACTAGCCTAGCCTTATTTCTAGACACCATGTCGTTTTTGTCAAGCTTATTTATATACACCCACTTAGTTCCTATAATAGTAGTACACTTAGGGTGTGGTACTAACTCCCAAACATCATTTGCAATGAATTGGTTTAATTCTTTTGGTTTTGGGCTTAAGACCTAAGAGTTTTTTGGTTAAGGTTTCCTATGACGTTGTCTAATGGATGATTCTTAGATTCCTTAATATTAACAATTTTGTCAACTTCTAAAGTTTCATCCTCAATGTCATTTTCTAAGTTTTTCTTTTTGGTAACCTTAATTGCTTCTTCTTCATATAAGTCATCATCTACCAAGGGTGATGCTTTAGATGGTGAAGGAGTTTCATCAAATGTCATGTTGAACGATTCTTTGATTTTTATGGTGTGTTTATTTAGGATGATGTAGGCTTTACTATTTTGGGAATAACCTAGGAAAACACCTTCGTATAACTTTGGGTCAAACTTGGTGATGTGGTCTTTGGTGTTTAAGATGAAGCATTTGCTTCCAAACACTTTGAAGTAATCAACAATAGGTTTTCTACCTCTCAAGAGTTCATATGATTTTTTTTCCCTAAGGTGGCTCTAATTAGGATTTGGTTGAGGATGTAGGTTGATGTATCTATGACATTACGCCAAAAATTTTGTGGTAATGATTGTTCATTTAACATCATTCTACTTATTTCTTCTAGAGTCGTATTTTTCCTTTCTACCACACCATTTGATTATGGAGTGCGTGGAGCCGAGAAGTTATGGTAATACCATTGGCATTACAACACTCTCCAAATTGCACTTCATTATCAAATTCCCTACCGTGGTCCGTCCTAATTGACACTATTGAACATCCTAATTGGTTTTGTATTTTCTTACTAAAGATTTCAAATTGCTCGAAAGCCTCGGTTTTAGTTTTAAGAAATCTTATCCATGTATACCTAGAATAGCCATCTACTATTACTAACGTGTAGAGGTTTCCTCCGTAACTCCGTACGGAGGATGAACCGAAGAGATCCATGTGAATGAGTTCTAAGCATCTAGTCGTTGAGACCATTTCTTAGCTTTGTGACTAGCGTGAGCTTGTTTTCTAATTTTACAAGCATCACGGAAATGTTGATCAAACTTAAGCTTAGGTAAGTTCTTAACTAGTTCCTTAGATACTAACGATTGAATTAGATGCATATTTGCGTGACCGACTCTCCTATGCCACAAAGTGGAGTTTTCATTAATCGTTGTAAGACAAATTTTGTCTTTCGGCTTCGTTCCTAATTTCATCACATACACGCCACTTTTCCTAATACCTATGACTTTTCCATCCTCAGTAATTTCGCTATCATGTTTAGAAAATATAACCTTACACTTATTATTACATATTTGACTAACACTTAGCAAATTAAATCCTAAATTATCTACATGCTCTACCTTTGCAATATTAAGGGAGTCATGAGAAATTGTACCTTTGTCTATGATGTTACCGCGAAGATTACTGATTTTGAGATTCTCTTACTATATATAAATATAAATAAATATAAAAATATATAATAAGTATTCTCAAAATATATCAATTATAGTAGTATAGTATTACCGGAAGTATCGGTCTCTCACTTCGTTACCCACAAAGTTCAAAACCGGACCCGGGTCGTTCTTCCCGACGAGGCGTGAATTTGAAAATCGAGTGTCGGTTTGGGAATTATGCTTGAATAATAACAAATTAGGGTTTGGGATTCTAAATCTACTAATAACATGCAAAAACGAATAAAGGAAAACCCTAAAACGAAAGCTATTTAAGTTAAAACCTAAAACGGGAACGTAAAAACGCGACTTAAAAACCTAAATTATCAAAATTTAATCCTAAAATGATTATTTCACTTTTAATAAACCCTAAATGACTAAAATGCAAGAACAAAGAAAACTAGACCAAAAACGAAAGCGTCTAAAGCTTAAAAACACGAAAAACGAGAACGGGATCCTAAACCCGTTCTTTAAAAATCGAAATCTAAAATTTTAACACTACAAAAGCAAATTTATTTTTCCTAGGTCCTACATGATAAAAGAAAATTTTAAAAAAAGAATTATATTTTTTTGATTTTTATTTAATTTTTTATGAATTAAAAACAGTTTTAAAAAGAAATTTTCATTAAAAATACTAAATTAAACGGGAAAAATTTGAAAAATTAAGGAAAAGTAGTTTAAACAGTGGGCTATCTATGAAAAATAAAAGGAGCAAAAGAGCTTATTGAAATAAGCAGAAAATAAGCAAAAAGGGGCTTAAAGCAAAATCTGGCTAAAAGGACTTAAATATCAAAGTGGGTAATATTAGAAATAAAAAAGACCCTAGGGCAGATGGTGTGTGATGCGTGTGTTAAGGCTTGGCTATAGAAGGGGGAGGTCATGGGTTCGACCCCCATGCTTTCTCTTTTTGAAAAACATTTTTTTTTCATTTTTTCTTTTTAAAAACTTGAACATTAAACAAATTTAAGCAACTTTGAAAAAGGAAATTTTTACAAAACTTAAAAATAAGCCTGAAATAAGTTGAAAATTGGTGACAATTGTAACTTTTTTGAAATAAGGATTAATGACTTAAATTGTTAAGCTAAGTTAGGCATTCATAAGCATAAAAATAAAAGCAAATAAGCAAAACAATTGTAAACCTACCTAATAAGCACTAAAGAGCTAAAATAAGCAAAGGAAATAGGGAAATAAGCACTAAAAAAACAAACAGAATGCTATAAAACACTAAGGACAATGAGGCTTTAAACTAAGGGCTTATTCTAGGACTAATAAGCAAAAGGTAAAAGGAAATAAGCAAAGACAGATAATGAGAAATATCAAATAAGCATTAAGGAACACAAATAAGTCAATAAGACAGACAGATAAATAAGGAAAAACAAATAAGTAAATAAGGCTAAAACTGCTAACTAACAGCCTAAGGGGGCACTTTTGGGCTTAATTTTAAGCCCCTTAGTGAATCCTTATGGCTTAAGGGCTTATATGCCCTTAAAGCTAGTCCTATAAGCTACAATAAACGACATTTAAAAAATATTTTGAAATACATTTGAACCATTAGAAAGACTAATGAAAAAGCCTAACAACTAACCCATTCAAGTGTGCAATAACTGTTTTGACCCATTTGTGCTTTAATCAATGAAACAGTGAAGGAAACTTAAATACCGGATTTTAGACTTGAAAATAAACTCGTTTTGAACTTGAAAACATGCTACTTAAACCTCAAAACTTAAAATCCTAGTTAATGCATTCTTAAACAAAAAAATTACCACAGACTTGAGAGTTTGGTTATGAAAACTTGAAAACTAAGTTATACTTAATCTTAGCTTAATAAAACTACGACTTAGAACTAATATGAGCTTATGAAACTGACCTTAATAACCAAAAGACGGATTCTCCTCATTTGACCCGTTTTGGGTCCTTGACCCAAACACCCCTTTAAACTCTTTTTATAAAATTTTAAACTAAGAAACTGAGATTTAACCCACAAATCTATAATACTAGATATTAAAAGGACTTAATAACCCTGAACAAACAACTTGGAACAAACAAATTAGCAGAATTAACAAGATTAAAGCTATGCTACTATTTTTTTGATTTTTGACTGATTTTTAAGTAAAGTTTACAAAATGATATTTAAATCTATAACACCTATATATTAAGCACTTAACAACAATAATTAGCAATAATAAGCAGATTCAAACAAGAAAGAAGCACAAATAAGCAGAAAATAAGCTGATAAGATATAAATAAGTAAAACTTAAAAAGAATACTTACAAGAGGTCCTAAGCTTTTTGAGACTGATTTAAACCAAAACCCCTTACCTATTCTAACCTAAGTGCTTGCCACAAGCTCTACAACCAGCAATAAGCCTTCCTTTATAGCTTTTAAACCCAATAAGCTTTAAACAGTCACCCTTTTTACCCCTTCATCATAAACCATAAACCATAAATCTTTAAACCATATTCCATAAACCCTTCTTTTTTCTGAGTAACTTTTTAAGTGAGTGTATTTGAGAGTGAGCTTAGACTCATAAGCTACGAATAAGCTTATGGGTCTAAGTTTGTAGCTTATACGAATTTAAAGAAAACAGTTTTAAAGATTTAAGAAACTTATAACCAAGATTAACAATAAAAAGTAAATATGAAGAACACTTGGAATTAAAAAGAGACTTTCATTGATTAAACTTTAAGTTACAATACTGAAATTAAAGAAATACATTGAAATTAAATTTTAGCTAAAAAAACTATCAAACTAAGACTCCCCGTTGGCCTTCCTCTTGAGCTTCCTTTTATAGAGTCATAAAACCCTAGCTGCCTTCACCCTGTCTCCTAGCAATGAAGCTTCTAGCCTTTCTAATTGTGATCCTTGGATCAGATTGGTCTCTAAGGGTTTATTCTTGACCCTTTGATTAAAATTGACAAATAGGAGAAGGGTATGTGGGGGTGTCACATGGGTTGGTTGGGTTAGGGTGATAGTGACAAAGATAGGGGATGATGAATAGTGTAAGGCAGGAAATTAGGGGAGATAAACAGTAATTTGGTTAGCATGGTATAAGTTTGGTGATATGGCAACATTGGTCCCTCAATTTGTTATATATTATTGCACGTATGGTCCTTGTGGTGTTATAAGTTTGAGGGATGTTGCACTTTTAGTCCCTGAGGTTATAACTTTGTTTTCACCGTCAGTCCTTAAGGGTGGGCTTATTGTTTGGGCCGGATGTATATATAAAGGATTTGGGCCTTTGTTAAAACTTTTGGTCTTCAATAATATACTAATGGGCTGACCCGGCCTATTAGATGGGTTCGGGTGGGCCCATTTATCATTTCTTTGATTATGGCTTCGGTTTTGACCGTTGACTTTGTCAGGGTTGACTTTGACTTTAACTTGACTTTGGCTTTTTGGTCTTTGGCTTTGATTTTGACTTTGTCTTTTCACGCTCTTCCATTCCGTGCTTGGTTTTGTCGTTTTTGTCCTTTTCTTAGATATCCTTTACCTGTACAATACAAATGCAAAATATACAAATACAATGTATTTTTGGTACGTTTTTGGTCAATTAAGTTCGTTTTAATGGTCAAAGGTATGTGTATTTAAACACATACCAATTACTACCAAAAATGATGTTACCTCTATTGTATTCCTTGTAGGTGGAGAGGATCTTTTGGTTTTCCGTCATGTGTTTAGTGCATCCACTATCTTTTATCCACTCATCGGGCTCCAAATTGATTCCAAGACATATCTATTTATATAACATAACAACTCAAGCATTTGGTCCCTAATATCTCATGGGTTCAAAATTGTTAGTATTAAACATCTCTTACATTTGTTGCATTTGGTTGGGATGTGAGAATGGAGGACAAATTCCACATGGCATGTAACTTTATGGTTGGAAGTTATTCCAAGTTACGAGAAAGCCATTTGGATGATTTTGTCGACAAAATTTCTTTTTGGTTGCGGTGTTTTAGACCAAGGACGAGAACTATTAATTCTCCTAGGAGGTGGAGTTTTTGACCTAAAGTCCAGTTTAGAAAATCTAACTTCGGGTTTTAAATAAGTTTTATAAAACCGTTTAACCTCATCATCACTAGTAACGAGAATTTTAACGTTATTTACCACTATATGTTTTAGTCTATAACCCAAATTGGATTTTGAAAACGGAACAGATTTTTCATTTCCTGTTGAACAGACAGATGGTCCTTGATTTGCTTTTGGAGCCGTTGATACATTTGGGGGGCTGTTCCCTTCAATCAAGGGACCGTCGCCAGTGGTTCTACATTTTGAGGTTTTACAAATTTTGTTTTCTTAGTCCCGCTTGTTGATGCTTCAAATGAGTTAAATTCTAAACCCGATTTATCTCCGGAGGGTTTTTGAAGACTTAGCATTTCATTTAATGTGTGTGTACTCTTTTGAAATTGAGTAAGCTTGAACGCTTCCTCTTTGAGTTTTTTGTTGTCAATCTTAAGTATTTGAAACGTTGTACATTCGAGATCAACTCCCCTTTTTTTCTTGAATTTAGACAAATTTTCTTTTTTACTTACTAATTTCTTTTTCTAAACTATTTCTAATAGCTTTTAAGTGTTTGTTTTTAGTGATTATATTTAGACTCATTTTACACAATTTATGGTATTCACTATCTAAAGTAAAATCATCTATTGAAGAGTTCTCATCATTAAAGTAAGAGCATTCGGAATGTACCTCACTAGATGCTTGAGCCATGAGACACATTTTGTCTTTAGCCTTTTCATTATCTTCCTCACTGCTATCACTCTAAGATCCTCTGACAAATGCCTTTTGGTTCTTGTCTCTCGGCGGTTTTGGATATTCTACTACAAGATGATTAGGGTCTTCACTTCTAAAACACTTCCTATCACCTTTGTCGTTCTTTTCGTCCTGGATTCTTTGGAAGATCTTTTTGTCATTCCGTGGTTGTCTCACGAACCTATGTCTTCTCTTGAAGAACTTCTTGAATTCTCTAACCGTTGTGGCGTATTCTTCGTCTTCACTTCGAAAAGTCAAACTTTCTTCATCACTAGATTCCTTTTTAGCCTTTAAGGCAAGATATCTCATTTTTCCTTTACCTTTGACTATTTCAGAATCTTTCTTGATGATTAATTCGTAAACTTTAAGGTTCCCACTAAGTTCATCAAGTGATAGTGATGTCAAGTATTTTGACTCTTCGATCATCGTGACCTTTGCTCTCCATTTAGGATGTAGAGCCCTAAGAAACTTCCTAACATAGTTCTTGCTAGAGTAACCTTTATCAAGAGCTTTTAGACTAGTAATAATAGTATTAAATCTAGCAAAAGCACTATCTATAGATTCGTCTTTGGAAATGATGAATTTTTCATATTGTTGCACTAAAAGGTCGATCTTGTTGTCTTTGACTTGATTATTATCTTGATGGGTGATTAACAATTTTTTCTAAATTTCTTTTCTCGTATTACACATAAAAATTCTTTCGTATACTTTCCTAGGCAAAGCATTGTAAATAACCATTTTAGCTTCGTTATTTTTCGCAAGTCTCTTTTTAAGGTCATCGTTTTGTTTTTCAAAAGGGACAACCTCATCTTGCTTGGTTTTCGGATTATTTGGAATAGGCGAAAAATCACCCTCAGTAATAACATGCCAAAACAAGATCTTTTGATTTCACATAAGTTTCGAATCTATTTTTCCAATAAATAAAACCGTCGCTTTCAAAAAGTGGTGATCTTTGCATAGATTGCCCTTTTAGATATTTGTCAGAATCCATAGA
>BQNB010019198.1:0-14300 GCA_026074375.1 Tanacetum coccineum
TGGCAGACAATTCGCATGACTGGTATGATGAAACAAACACTAGGGAAAGAATCAACAATGTCCTGGACAACGTTGATGCCCTTCACGAAAGTTTCAAAGGGGAACATCTAACCAAGGAGTACCCTCTTAAAAAAGAGGACGAGGTAATCAAGCATGACAGATATATGGAATCCTTGGAAGAAACCATCATCAAATTTTACGAAGACACAATTAAAAAACAGACTGCGAATGATGAAAGGATGAGGAAGATCCTTGAAAACACAGAATTGAACATAAGGGCACTTAAAACTAAAATAAAGAACCAACAGGAAAAAGCTTATCATTTAACCCATAAAGTCCTCACTAATACAAGAGAAAAAGTCAAGGCAAGAACGATAATGGGTAAGGAAAACATGAAGGATTCGGTTCCTCATGACTTACCACCTATGTCGTTTCTAAGACATTTGAAGGAACAATGGGTTGCCTTTACGAAACTCGCGAAACCGTTCGCATGATTGGAAATCCTAAGGAAATTCATAATACGAAAGCACAAGAAGATGAAGGGGACATGGATGTCGGTTGGGACATTACAAGCAAGGATGTAGAAAGGCTAAGGCAATTTCTAACACCTACCATACACACTTTACCCAACTTCGAACCAGTAGTGCAACCATATATACCACTGGGACCAATCCATGATAAGGATAAAATTGTAAAGGATGAGGAACAGGATTATGATATTCCTCAAAATGATAGCGTAATGCAACCTTTGACCCCTTAGGTGGTTCACATCACACCACCTGACAACGATTATGTAGCACCGACTACAAATCCTATGTCTAACAAGCAATTAAACAAATTCGAGGAGGAATTTTCTAATATTACAAAGGTTGCCGAAAATGAATATGATAACCCTGTTATGAAGACATATAATTGAGAGACCTTTATTCAAAAATTACTACACCAAGTGAGACAATCATCAAGGGGAATGGAATCTCAGTAGCCGTATGGTTCTAATTTTTCATTCCCCTACCCAGTAGCAAATTTACACAATCATGGTGTTCATTTCTACTCGCACTCGCACTTAATCTTAAGTGAGGGAAGGAACACCTTATTACTTGGAAAATAAGGGTGGAGTCAAGCTTGTGACTCAAACAAAAACAAGCGTTTTATGGGAGGCAACCCATAACTATCTTTCATTCTGCATATTAGTTGGTTCGTATGTTTTCAACTTTGTTTTGCTGGATCCAGCAGCTAGGAGGCATTTATCGAGACCGGCTCAACCCATAATCATATGGTAACTTTGCTAAATCTGCAGCAGTTAGGGTGTAACAACTAAAGTTTACGCCGTAACTATTTCCGTTGTGACGTAATCCATTTCATGGTTACGTCGTAACACTTTAAAAACTTAAAATTTTTACACACACATGATTACGGTGTAACCACCAGAGTTATGCCGTGACCTCCTTCTGTAATCCTAAAAATTCAAGTTTTAAGCATGTCTAAACTTTGTATACGTAAATGGACTTTATGGGTATGTTCTCTGGAAACCCTCACGAGACTAAACTCGTCCACTTGGGCCACCAAGTGGTTTAAAAGTCTTGTTGCATATGCTAAATGCAACCGCGATTCCTATGAAAGTGAGTTAGGTTTGTATTTCATGTACACTTCATAATTCTTGTAGAACGATTTTATGCTTTGGTTTGTTTTATGATCACAGGGGATAAAGAGCTTGCGAGAAGACGGAGATAATCTAAAAGATTTATGCCAAAATTCAAATCTCGAAGCAATGCTTAGGGAGTTTCTTGTCTTAATTCTACTTTTTTCTTTTTATTTCATTTCCTTAATGTACAATAAGGACATTGTACAAATCAAGTGGGGGGATAGGAGTAGAATTAATACTTGGCGTATGTTTTGCCTTCGATTTTATAGTTTTCTTTGATAATTATGCCAGTTTCAAAAATTTTGACAAATTTTTCTTAAATAACTAGAATTAATCTTTGCCGAATGCACATTACCCTTTATTATTACTTGGTGAGATTTATGCCTAATACTCCGTTTCCGTCATATTACTCAAAAATCCACCAAAATATTGAGTTTGTTGGTAGTATTATGGACTTTAGAACTTGGCTTGTACATCATTTTAAGACCTAATTGATTAGCAGAAATAGATTGTTCAAGAAGGAAACGCCTAGGAAATTACCTAAATAGCCTATACGTGTGTGTGTTTATCGACTTGTTACACTGACTTGTCGACTTCCCGTGATAAACCCTTTTGTTGCACTTTTTATTGGTGCAGGATACCCCTAGATCACCCATGTTGAGCCAATCTATGTTTTCACCTTACTCTATATGTTTCGTTACACCATTTCACCTAAGCCTACCCTGCAGTCTTTATTTTCTTTGTGTTGAAATCTCTGGCTACTTAAGTCAATGGTTCGGGGGGAATGGTAACGAAAATTATATGCATTCGTGGAAGACCAATCAGTTATGATCTATAAAGACCCCCCTGTATCACCACTTTCGACATTGTTTATCTCAAGTGGGGAGATGTGCGTATAATATCGGATGTTGCAGGGGCAATAATTAAAGATATAAACTCTTGTAATATTTGCATATTTATCATGAAGAAAATGAAGAAAAGAGAGTGAAACAAAAAAGCCACCCATGTGCTAAACAAAATGTCAAGATGGTGCAAAATAAAAAAATGGAGCTAGTAGCCTATTATTGCATCAAAACATCTTATTAATTATAAAAATGGAGCTAGTAGCTCATTATTACATCAAGTCATCCCAATACTCATAAAGAATGGAGCTAGTAGCCCATTATTAAAGATCCGATTTTCGGACTTTGACTCTTGAACCCATGGTTGGACAGTGGCTAGTTATGACAACCTTAGATTACTTTAGACTATTTGTTTTTTATTTTTATATTAACAACCATCAAATATGTATCCCATGTCTATCCTAACCCCTTTATCACCCTTTAAAACCATATTACCCTTGTTGCTTTCAAGAATTATTTAGACCCTAATTCTAACTGGTGCAGATTTGTGTACTTTCCAAGCTTATGATAGAATACATGCTATGACTGTGCAATTGAGCGATCACCCCGAAAATGAAACACTTAGACTAGTGGAGAGCTGGGTGACTTTTTATCCCCCTTTTCGTGAGGTGTTCGGCTTTGATGTTTTCTAGCATAAGAGTTTTATAAATTCATTTCTTGAAGTTATTCTCGAGAAATATTTTTATGAAATGTTCTAACAGGCTCTACTTGAGGGCAAGCAGAAGTCAAGTGGGGGGATATTTGATAACATCAAATATTTAATACTTTTTTGTGGCAAAATACCCCCTATATTACTTGCAAATGTTTCACTAACACTCGAAAATGAGATATCTTCTATCATTTTGTAGTTTTCAAGTGAAATGCAGGAAAGTGACGAGAAACAAGGGAAAAAGGACTCAAAGTGTAAATATTTGAAGAATGTTACGGCGCAATACCAAATATGGTTATGCTGTAACATATATTAAGCAAGTACGAAGATCAAGGACAACTTTACGGCATAACACCATATCTAGTTATGCCGTAAACATGAATTTGAAAGAAAATCTTACCATAGATAGAGTTACGGCGTAACACCCTACATGGTTACGCCGTAACCATGAAGATCTACAAATATGGAAGGAAGATCAAGTACTTATGGACATTATTTGAAGGTTACGACGTAACACCATATCTGGTTATGCCGTAACAACTGCTTAAATATGGAATGTTATGTAAGAAGGATACGGCGTAACAGTTACGTCGTAACAAGTTCGATACCTATAAATAAAGGCCTCATTCAAGCTATTCCGACATCACTTCCTCCACAGCCAATTGGAGAGGCGACAAAGGCTTCCAACCTTTAAAGAATTCCACCTGGAGTCCAAGGGAGATCACACTTTACTTGCTTTTTGTATTTAATCGTTCAAATACGAGTCCTGTAAGAAATATGAGCTTTCAATCTATGATTACTTCTATTTCTTGCTGTGTTTCTGTTACCATGTGTAACACCCCCATTTTTACAAATATAGCAGCGGAAGCTAATCTGGGGTATTACTTCATGGAAACAACAATCATAATCATAGAAAACGACTCAAAAGAGACGTTGTTCAAAAGATACGTTATCATTCATTTAAAATCAGAGTTTTACAAAGGCATGTCCCAAAATCTAGTTACATATAATGTGAATGATAACAAGTTTTAGCCATCTTCAAGTCCATGCCACTCCATGCCATAAGTTGCTCAAATCACCTGGGATAAACATGCATAAAAATAAGGGTCAACACAAAGGTTGAGTGAAATTCATAGGTTTGATATGTAATAGTTGAATACAAGTTATCATAATGGAAATATTGGTATTGCAGGGATAATTATCATGGAGAACATTATTATCATGGAGAACAGTATTATCATGGAGAACAGTATTATCACCCTAAACTCATGAATCACATAAAGAGATATTAAAGAGATATTGGGAGATATTTTTTAGTTATCACAAAATCTTTTGGGTCGAAATTTAGGGTCGACATTTTTCAATCACTTTATGCTTTTTTAATATATAAAATGCATTTAAAATTATATATAAGTATGTAAGATAATTTTTGAAAAAACTTTGGTTCGACAATGTCGACCCAAAACTGCATAGATATGTCGACCCTAAATTTTTTACATGAGTTTTTACTTTTTTAATATATAAAATGCATTTAAAATTATATATAAATTTATAAAAGATTTTAGGGTCGACAATGTCGACCCTAAATTTCATTTTTTAAAAAAATTACAAAAATTAAAAATACTTTTTATAAATTCAGAAATGATATTTTATATAATGATTATATATTTTATAAAAAATCATTTTATATAATAATGATATAACGCAACGAGAACCGGACCGACCCGGCCTAAACCACGAATTTATAACAATTTTAAAAAGGGTTTTTGTAGGTGGACATAAAGGTTTATTACAAGAAAATTTAAAATACATATTATAAATTAAGAAATGATATAACTACACCAATTATAGATTCAAAAATCTATTTTTAAAATACCCTTATATATTTTAACAGAACACTACTAGAAAAGTTGGAAATTTATTTTTATTTATTATTTTATCATATTATTAGTTTGATAATTTGATAAATTTCTTCAAAGTTAACTGAATATGAATGTAGTAAAACCACAATAAATAATCAAAATACACGGAATGATTCCTAATCGATAACGTTTATTATTATGACATTAAATTTACATTAAGAAATCGATAAACAACTCAAACATTACAGGCATAATGAATTACATTCCAAAATGCTGAAATATATTTATCTTAATGGACAAAACTATTTCCAAACCAAGTTTTCAGACCATTATAGAGCTCGTGAAGTATTGCAGCTGACTCAAGTGTGTGTTTCTCGGAATGCCTTTCCATCTCTAGTGCTCCCTCTAGTATCTTTATGTTTTCCTCTAGTGTCTTTACCTTTTCAGCCAAGAACTTACAATTTGAGCACTCTGCTTTTCCGAGATTCTGTGCAGATCTGGAAGTTCCCGGAGAATAACTTGGACGTGTTGAAGTTCCCGAATAAGAACTTAGAGGTGCTGACGATCCAGAAGAAGAACTTATATGGAGCCTGAGGTCATCCATCCACATAAAGTAGCCACATCCTCTATCTTGAGTTCCTGGCTGTTACGTAGTAAGGAAATAATAAGAAAAGTCATTTTGACAAGCAAATTATTTTATATTACATAAATAATTATGTTTTGATAGTTCACCTTTGAACAAGGACATGCGTAGTATTGTGTACCATAACTGTAAGGTTTGCGTGATGTTCGCAACACCACATATCCTCTTTCACACGTGCACTTAAAAGTTTGATCATATCGCTCCATCTGGTGGCAATTGATCGAGGTGGTGGTGAATGTGGTGGTGGTTGTGAGGATAAGAGTGTGTGTGCTTGGGAGGATAAGATACTATCTGCTTTTATGGTAAAGAAGAGTGCTTGGCGGGAGTATTTGGTGAGAGTATTTGACGGGAGTTTTTGGCGGTTAAAGGATACCATAATGGCTCTAATATTGAACTCTAATATGTTAATATCGACTCGTCCGTTGAACGTCTAATGTACAACCATACCATATTGACTCATCCGTTGAACGTCTAACGTATAACCATAACATCTCGACTCGTTCGTTGAACGTCTAATGTATAACCATAACATCTCGACTCGTCCGTTGAACGTCTAATGTACAACCATACCATATTGACTCTTCCGTTGAACCTCTAACGTATAACCCTAACATCTCGACTCATCCGTTGAACATCTAACGTATAACTCTACAAATATTGCGACTCTCCGTTAACACTAACGGAAAACCAATAATATTTCAGACTCTTCCGTGAACGTCTAATGTTATACCATATCATATCGACTCCGTCCATTGAGAACTTCTAATTACAATCAACCATCTCGACTCATCCCGTGAACGTCTAACGTATAACCATAACATTCGACTCGACCCGTTGAACGTCTAATGTATAACCATAACATCACGACACGTCGTTGAGACATCTAATGTACGATATAAAAAACTATACCAATATCGACTCTTCCATTGAAACGACTAATTATAACCCCTAACTATCTCGACTCCTCCGTTGAACGTCCTAATGTACAACCATACCATAATCGAACTCGTTCGTTGAACGACTAATGTATAACCATACATAACGACTCATCCCGTTAAACACTAATGTACAATCACACCTAGTCGACTCATCCTGTTGAACGTCCTAAACGTATTAACCATATCATATCGGCTCCATATAAATGTCTAATGTATAACCATAACATACTCGACTCGTCGATGAACGTCTAATGGTACCAAACCATACCATATCGACTCTTCCGTTGAACGTCTAATGTATAACCCTAACATCTCGACTCCTCCATTGAACGTCTAATGTACAACTATACCATATCGACTCATCCGTTGAACGTCTAACATACAACCATATCATATCGACTCGTCCGTTGAACGTCTAATGTACAACCATACCATATCGACTCATCCGTTAAACCTCTAACGTATAACCATAACATATCGACTCGTCCGTTGAACGTCTAATGTATAACCATACCATATCGACTCATCTGTTGAACGTCTAACGTATAACCATAACATCTCGACTCGTCCGTTGAACGTCTAATGTATAACCATAACATCTCGACTCGTCCGTTGAACGTCTAATGTACAACCATACTATATCGACTCTTCCGTTGAACCTCTAACGTATAACCCGAACATCTCGACTCATCCGTTGAACGTCTAATGTACAACCATACCATATCGACTCTTCCGTTAAACGTCTAATGTATAACCCTAACATCTCGACTCCTCCATTGAACGTATAATGTACAACCATACCATATCGACTCATCCGTTGAACGTCTAACGTACAACCATATCATATCGACTCGTCCGTTGAACGTCTAATGTACAACCATACCGTATCGACTCATCCGTTGAACCTCTAACGTATAACCATAACATATCGACTCGCCCGTTGAACGTCTAATGTATAACCATACCATATCGACTCATCCGTTGAACGTCTAACGTATAACCATAACATCTTAACTCGTCCGTTGAACGTCTAATGTATAAATATAACATCTCGACTCGTCCGTTGAACGTCTAATGTACAACCATACCATATCGACTCTTCCGTTAAACCTCTAACGTATAACCCTAACATCTCGACTCATCCGTTGAACGTCTAACGTATAACCCTAACATATCGACTCATCCGTTGAACCGGACCGTACCGGACCGACCCGGCCGAAACGGACCAATTTATATTTTTTCTAAAAAGTTATATATTTTATAAAAAAGTTATTATATATTTTATAAAAAATCATTTTATACAATAATTATATACGAAACGAGGAACCGGACCCCCCGGCCGAAACGAACCAATTTATATTTTTTATAAAAAGTTATATATTTTATAAAAAAAGTTATTATATATTTTATAAAAAATCATTTTATATAATAATTATATACGAAACGAGGAACCGGACCGACCCGGCCGAAACGAACCAATTTATATATTTTTATAAAAAGTTATATATTTTATAAAAAAGTTATTATATATTTTATAAAAAATCATTTTATATAATAATTATATACGAAACGAGGAACCAGACCGACCCGGCCGAAACGAAACAATTTATATTTTTTATAAAAAGTTATATATTTTATAAAAAAGTTATTATATATTTTATAAAAAATCATTTTATACAATAATTATATACGAAACGAGGAATCGGACCGACCCGGCCGAAACGAACCAATTTATATTTTTTATAAAAAGTTATATATTTTATAAAAAAGTTATTATATTTTTTATAATACAATAATTGATACCTGATAATGATATACGAAACGAGGAACCGGACCGACCCGACCGAAACGAACGAATTTATAACAATTTTAAAAAGGTTTGTAGGTGGAATAAAGGTTTTATACAAAAATTTAAAATACTTTTTATAAATTAAGAAATGATATAAATTACCAATTATAGTTCAAAATCTATTTTAAAATACCTTTATATATTTTAACAAACACTACTAGAAAAGTGTGAAATGTTACTTTTATTTATTTATTTTATCATTTATTAGTTTGATAATTTGATAAATTTACTTCAAAGTTTACTGAATTGAATGTAGTTAAACCACAATAAATAATCAAAATACACGGAATGATACCTAATCGATTAACGTTTATTATTATAACATTAAATTACATTAGAAATCGATAAACACTCAAACATTAAAGCATATGAATTACATTCCAAATGCTAAATTGATTTATCTTAATGAAAAACTATTCCAAACCAAGTTTTCCCATGTCATTATAGAGTGTAACATTCCGTATTCTCAGGTCATTTTCAATACTATTTAATTTCACTATTTATTTTTTTTCTCGTACGCATTCACTTTTAATTTTAAACTTTAAGTTAAATCGCGTAAACTGAAAATGATCATACAATGTAAACGGACATTAAACCGTTAAATGTTTACATCAAGCAAGTGTTATATGATTATTATGAGGATAATAATAACGTTTGTTTCATCTTATTTTTTATTGGCTACGTAAATTGCTACTTTTCATATATAAATACGTTTAGCATACCGGAAGTTATAAAACCTATCTACGACCTAAACAATACCCCCGGCACGTTAGAACCCTTAAACATCACCCGACACCCCCACGATTATACCCAATACTCAAAATATTAAATATAACATCATATATATACATAGTATGCCGAAATTTTTGAGATGAGAACAATAGTCATCACTTTATATAATATCTAGATATTACATAAAGTAAACTCTTACACATTTTTTCCAACTTGTCATGCTTAACTTAACTAGGGTTAGAAAGTAACTAGGGTAATTTAATAGATGTTTAGACTATAAAATATCCCATGCATGCATGGCTATTGTTTACAACTTCTATACTTAACCAAAAACTCATTTTCTTTCTCTCTTTTCTTCATCAAAACCCACGGCACAATACCCCCTTTAATACACAATCCACACTATTGAAATTCTAAGAATTATACAAACCCTATACAACAACATCCTTTAAGAGTATTATAAGGTTTTACAACGCCATGGATCACCAAATGCAAGTATTAAGAAGAAAAAGTATAGATTAGGTGTTTTTGGAAACCTAACTTAGGGTTTATAAGCTTGAAAGCTTGATTTAAGTCTAAACACGGGTTAGCCATTCTCATTTTACATCCTATACATCATCACTAAGGTCTTTCTAAATCCTTTTCATACTTTTAATTGTTGTGAATTTTAATGTGTTATATGTTATTTTACGGTCTAAATCAACCACTATGACTTTTTTAATGAGTAAAATGTGGTTTTTTATGTGAGTTTATCAATTTATACACATATTCTTAGGTCATATTGTCCTATAACTAATGGAAAAGTAAAAATAAAAGTATGTTAACTTTATAAGTTTAAGTTAAAACATATTTAAGGCAATTAGGTGTTTTATAATGTATCTTCTAAACTTTCACATGTGAAAATAATGAAAGTAAAAGTGGTTTAACCTAGTTACATATGAAATTATAAGGACTGAGGGATGAATTAAGAACTTTATTAAAGTACCTAAATATTAAAAATATGGTTATAAGAGTTTTTATAGTAAACTACTAAGATTATTAATAACATAAAAAAACACGATTTTTATAAATAAACATACATGAAAAACTTAGGTCTGTCCAAAAATCCGAATTTGTCAGTAGGTTATGATATTTTATAAAAATAATACGCCTCGTGACGATTCCATAATGATAAGAAACTTGAAAAACCGATCTATAACGAAAAAGATACGTTAAAAACGAGTTTACAACTATAAATACTTTATAAAACTATTTTTATAGAAAGTTACTATTCATGGCAGTAGGTTGGAGTTTAGAACACCTAAAATATGATATAACTTTTGATTACGAGATCGTACACGCAAGAATCGTTCAAAACGGAACTATAACAAGTAAATTACGACATTTCCGATAATTAAAGTTTATAAAAGTAATTTTATAAACTATGAACAGTAAAAATCACTATTCATCAGTGAATTTATCTTTATAAAATATAATACCTCTTTTAATAACAAAAACGTACTCGAAGGAATCACTGAAATCGGGATTAAAACGAATAAGTTATTACGATTACAAGTTTACGCCAATTAAAGCCTAAAACGACAAACGAGCTGTTGTGAACAGTAATTTTACTATTCATCACAGAATCTTAAAAACTTGAAAATGTAATATTTTGATCGCTCGTCTTACTACGAAGACGTGGACGTAAGAAACGCGAGCAACGGGCTTAAAACGACCAAATTAGGTCATTTTTACGAAAAGTATATTTATAAACGTTTTCACTTTATAAATATTATTTTACTAAAACGATTAGTCGGTGATTATGCTATATAGAATATTAAGTGGTTATCAAAGTGCTATATTACTAGGGAGTTTCATAATGAGGGCCTCTTCGGTATGGCGTTTCGACGATGTTGTTTGGATTTACGATTTAAAGTATCCTAACTCCTCGAACGTCATGTCATGACCTCTTTAATTATGATAGCCCGAACGATAGTACGATGTAACAACTATAAGATTATATTCAATGTTATAAATTGAAGTACTCGGTACTTATTCGACCTTAATTTAAATAGGTTGCATCAAACGTTTTGCGTGACATTTTATCTGTGATTATTGGACTATCAGTATTCAAGGTGAGTTCATAGCCCCCTTTTTACTACGTGAATTGTTTACAAACATCTACGGGTGAATTACATTGCTTATTTTTACTATTGGACTCAAGTGTTTTTCTAAGTGTTTTTCAAAGTGATTTAAACAGGATGCTATCCAGATTACTGTCCTGAATATTATTGCCCTAAGTTACCACTATTGCCAATTAGTCCCCAAATATCATGAACCGCAATGCTATTTGTTCGTGAGCGCGAGTGTTGATGGATAGATCATTCGGACTGGACCATCCCCACCTGGAATTTCTGGTCACAAGTTGACCATGGGTGCATTTAACCATGAGAATACTTTTATGGATGTATTGGCAAGCATCCTATACAATTGGGGCACAACTAGATAAGGCATCCGGGTTCATAGCTTAGTGCAATAATAAACGTTTGGGACTACTATAATGTGTTTTTAGAGTCCATTATTTACATCAGATCTTAGTGGTCCACCAATTTACCACAAAACCTCTGGGAAACTTATTTTTCCCACGCTCAACCTATGTGATGGACTTTATCATTTAAATTTCAGTTCCTGAACGATAAGACTGTAGGGGGAGCCGTGGCGGATATCAATGAAGATGGATTCAGTGTTTTATCTAAATAATAGCAACTTTTTGCATTTTCAACTTAAGTCATCTTTTCGAGCATTTTTGATAAATGTATGTGGATGTTGTTATGACATCAAAAAACTTATGGGACCTAATTGTATTAAACTTTGATATTTGCTATAAAAGAAATCTATCCAAAAATGTCCAAATTTTGGTCATTATCCTATACTTGTTTGTTGTAACTTAAAGTATGCACCGCAATGTTATTTCTATTCCGCTGCTACCTGATTTATTGGGGTTGTTACAGATGTACCAAAGCCAAGTATTATTAGGGAACTGGTCATTTTCAAAACCTAGTCTATAACTACAAGATTAAAAAGATTTTCTTTTCTTCATTTTCAAATTTACAGAATCCTTCATGCGCTATCGCGAATATCCACACCGCGTAGTTCCCCCATCCTTACTTACTTTTCCGATTGTCATTATTGCATTATATATAATACTTGGTTTAAACTCGATCCCTTATGTTTACCTTTTGACATATCAATATCTATTTCTATCGATCAATTATATAAATATCGGCTATCATGATTAATTTATGATTATTTGTATCATTCTCCATTATTTACCATGTGACATGACTCTGCATACCTTTACAAATTCTCAACGAATGGTGTACTTGTGTTGCCAGAATCATGCCGCCCAGGAGATTTAAGAAGAAATCTATTAGGAAGATAGTGGAAAAGCGTGTGGCCAAAGCCATTGAAAAATATGAAAAGACTAGAGCTGACTCAAACAATGTTGGTGGATCCGGATCAACAAATACTGGAGGAACTGTTGTACTAGAGATGCATGGATGTTCGTATAAGAAATTTATGAATGGCAAGCCTCACTCTTTCAAGGGGACTGAAGGTGTAGTCGGACTGAAACGTTGGTTCGAAAAGATGGAGCAAGTGTTTGAAATTTGCAAATGTGCTGAAGATGACAAAGTGAAGTTTGCTATGTGCACGTTCGAGGGTCGTGCTCTAACCTGGTGGAACGGAAATGTTCAGACTTTGGGACTTGCTAATGCTAATCAGATCCCCTGGAGCAACGTGAAAGCTATGATGACCACTGAATACTGCCCAGCAACTGAAATCCAAAGGATGGAACAAGAACTTTGGACTCTGACTCTGAAAGGAGATGATATCGAAGCTTACAGTAATCGTTTCCACGAACTAGTTCTGATGTGTCCTGAATTGGTGTCCACTGAAAGTAAGAAGATTGAAAAGTACATTCGTGGGTTTCCTGAAAGAATCAAAGGAAACATCACTTCTTCAAAGCCTGCGACCTTACATGAGGCAATCAACATGGCCCGTGAACTGGTCGAGCAATCAGTTCAGGGTAGGGCTGCAAGAATTGGGGAAAGCAATAAAAGGAAATGGGAAGACAACTAGAGAAACAACAACAACAATAACCATAACTACAACAATAACCACAACAACAACAATAACCGCAACCGAAACAACAATCATCACCAGCAACAAAACAGGAGACCAGAAACTGTCAGGGCATATGCTGCAGCCCCAGCTGGAGGAAAGATTTATGCTGGAAATTTACCAAAATGCAACCGGTGCAACTTACACCATCATGGACCGTATCCTCAAAAGTGCCAGAGATGTCAAAGAATAGGTCACATGGAGAAGGATTGTAGAGTTAGGCTTCAGGGTGCAGGTAATGACTTCCTGCAGAATGTGACATGTTTCGGGTGTGGTGAGAAATGACATTTCAAGGACAAGTGTCCGAAAGCAGGGAACCAGCAAAATGATGGAGCTCGTGGGAGAGCTTATGTAACACCCCTATAAAATCACAACGCAGTGGAATACCACTTTGGGGTGCTACTTCATAGTATAAAGTACAAGTCACAGTAAACGACCTCAAAAGAGACGTTTGATAAAATGTCACATTCGATTTAAATAAATCAGAGTAAATTTAGGTCCCAATAATTTATGATTTAAATAAATCAGAGTAAAAATTACAAGAGTTCAAACGTGACTCATTTGTATATTTTAATGAAAACAATTATCGAATGTGAAGAAAATCAAATCCTTAAAGTTTTTGATATCCACGCGACTCGAATGCTCCCATTGCTCATCTAGCAAGAATATAACCTGAGAAAATACATGCAAAAACGTCAACAATAATGTTGGTGAATTCATAGGTTTAAGTAAAAGCAGTATTGAAATAGTTCAAGAAATATTTCTGTAAGAAAAGTAGCGTTACAACATTTAGAAGAATTGTTATCGAAATCCAAGTAATGTTTCAATAAATCAAGTAATGTTCAATAGTGGACCACAAGGTTTAAGATCAGCCAGCGACAGTATTTCAAAGTATAATTCAACAGAATACATTGCAACGAAT
>BQNB010019198.1:15203-67168 GCA_026074375.1 Tanacetum coccineum
TGCGGCGTACTTGTTGAGTTAATGCAATGTTGACTGTCTTTCACTAAAAGATAAGTGCGGCACACATATGTTAAGTGCAGCGCACATTTGGCACATAGAGCTTGATTATTGATCTTTTCTTGAATGATGTGTTCTTTAACGTGTAAGTGTTTGGTTTTGATGTATCTATCCTCGGGATGTCTTTTACTGAACCTGCAAGTAATTTTAGGCTGTTAAGTATCGAAAGTTCATGAGAAATGATAAAATATATACAAATAACACCATAGAAAACATGTATAATTTGGGCGATATCAGTAATCATAGTTTGAAAACTCATAATTCTTACAGATGTGGTTTATAAACGATTAAATACAAAAGTAATGTAAGTGTGATCTCCCTTGGACTTCTGGTGGAATTCTTCGAGCTTTCGAGGCCTTGGTCACCCCTTGGATCTCTGGTGGAATGGATGATGCTAAAGTGGCAGAATGAGGCCTCTATTTATAGATTACAAATTTGTTACGGCGTAACCTTGTAGAGTGTTACGCCGTAAAGTGTTGTCGAGGCTTTCCATGTTATAAGTATAAAATATGTTATGGCGTAACTAATTAGCCATGTTACGCCGTAACGCTGACTAGGATTACTCATCCTACAATAATAATGTTGTTACGGCGTAAACCTTTAGTGTGGTTACGCCGTAATCTTGCTAGGTGACGTATCTTGCCTTGAATATGTTACGGCGTAACACTATCGTAGGTGTTATGCCATAAACCCTCGTAAGAATCCACGTTTTCTTTATTTTTACGTCCTTTACCCATGTTTCTTGTCACATACTTGTATTTTACCTGAAAACAAGGAAATAACCGTAAAAGTATCGAATTCAAGTATTTATAAGACAATTGCAAGTATTTTTAGGGGAGATTTGACACTAAAAAGTATCAAATATATGATGTTATCATCAGGCTTAATTTAGCACTGGCGTATCACACAACCAAGCTCACCTAGAATGTATACATCACTTATACACATCACTTAAGTAGGCGTTACTCCCGATCCCAATTCATATCATATCACACATATAGGTAGGCGTTACCTTCGTTCTTAACAATGCATACACACATAGCAATATAATAACACGTAAATGTCCAAAACAATAAAACATTTATCACAACACTTAAAAAAAAATTCAATAACTACTTAGTATTATTTTCACCCCAAGAAAAACATAAGAAAAAGGTGCTATGAATACTCACCTCAAAGCTTTGCAAATGCGCACAAAATTTTTCAAGTAAAATCTACACAAATATAATCTACGGGTTACACATGATTAAGGCTTTACGACCTTAAACATGTAACCTTTCAATTGATAAATAATAATGTGTATATTAACCTTATAAAAATCCCTTTATGGTTTCCACACCTTATCTAAGCTCTAAACATGTTTTAAACTAGTGTTTACATTTTTAGTTTTCTGCAGAATTTTGAAGTCACTTTACGAATTCTTATAAAATACTAAATGACCTCGTATGACTTCTAAACTTGGGTGACATCATCTTAAATGAGCTATCTAACTACTGTATTTTTTCCATACAATAAAAATAAGTCTAACTATTTTTAAAAAAAAATCAACAACACAAACTGTCCAGATTCGGAGCTGATCTGCGCACCAAAAAGTTTGACTTGACCAGACCTATTTAGTCACTTGAGAAAAATCTAGAAAAATTTCAGGGGTTCCTAGACATCATTAACTCACTCCAGAAGCAATTTCATCAATTACAAAAACATTTTGATAAGGTTTTTGACCTCACAAACACAACACAAAATCTGACCTAAAAACTCAGATTCGACAACGAATCTTGTAAAAATATTTTGACTGACTTCTACTAACTTTAAATTCACGCAACCACCTGGGTTGGAAAGTATACTCTCTGTAGTTAATTTTAGGCTCAGTAAAATCAAGAAAACCTATTCGTATGGCCGGGTTATGACCCTTACAAGTTGACCTAAAAATCTGCCCAGTTTTAAATTCCGAATTTAGCAATAGTTAAACCTAACCAAACGCATCCATATGCAAATAATTATACCCTAATCTATAATAATGATCATACTAACACATTTTCTGTATTTTTATGAAACCCTGATTCCACCAATTAAAAAGTTATAATTAATTAAGTTAAAAGAAGATTGATTCAAAAGATCATACCTAAAACCTTTAACCACGAAATCCTACGATTCCTCTCCTAGTTTTCTTGAAAAACATTTGATGCTCTTCCTTTTCTTCTTGGAACCGATCGACACAACCAAAGGGGAGGAGAAAAAAATATGTTTTTGTGTTTAGGTTTATTTTATATTTATACTTGCTTAGAGATGAATCCTTATTAGACTAGGATTGTATTTCTTTTTTTCCCTTGACTTGTGCCGATCTAAACACACCATAAAATATATTTATATTTTTTTTAAACCGGTCGACCAATCTTATTTCATATTTTTTTATTATTTTTTCTTAAACAAAAATATATATTACCCATTTACTTTATCTTTTTAGTAAATACTTTTAACCCTTATTTTTAATCACTACAGTTTTTAAATAAGCAATATATAAAACACTCATTTTACTTATTAATTTCTAAAAATATTTTTACTGCCAATTTATTAATTTCTGCTAACAAATACTTAATCACGAACTAATTCAAACCAATTTCCACGAATACACGCATTATGAATTCTACTCATGCTAGAAACATTAAAACCATAATCATTTCAAAATCTCTAACATACATGAAATAAAATGACTAAGTCACTTATTTCTTTGTTTCCACACACATAAATCATAACTCACAAACCACATATGCACATAAATCAAAACACATAAAGCTAGACAAGTTAATTCTAACGGTTAAGCTAACCTCGTTAAATCGCGGTTATCACACTCTTGACCTATGGATCTTCTACAAATATATCAACCTTTCATTGAAAGACCAAGACCACGCCTTTTTGATTTGACAAAAGGGGGAGAAAGAAAGCATCAGAAAATACAAGCAATTACGGAAGCAAAGAGCCATAGCGTACATGGGAGCATACAAGCTATGTAAGACTCATATAGTGAAGACAATGTTCAAGCTTCACCAAATTATAAGGCCAAGTTCAAGACGCGAACTTCTTCAACGGTGGTCTTCATCTTCACTACGTTTGTAAAGTTATTTGCTTTCTGAAATTTTATTTGTCATCATCACTGATGATGTGTCATTTTATAAACTTTTTCGAGGTCATTTAACCCCTTAAATCATGCAAATATGCCCAAAATACGTGCTTAATCATTCAGTATGTCTATGTGTTGTTTGATTATTTATTGTTATTTGCTTCCTTTTAACATGCTAGGCTAGATCCATTAGTATTTACTTATGATTGCATGAAACTTAGTTTGTAGATCCTTTTAATATTGCTTCTTGTAATGGATGTGCACGTTAGGCTTTAAAAAACTAGCCATAAGATATTAAAGTGGCATAGACGTCTAGGGAAACACGAGTGTATAGAAAGGATACCATTGGTAACAGTCTTCATACTACCTTACCCCTAATATGGTTGATCCCTCTTAGGTGTTTTAATGCATGTAATGTACTCTTAGGGGCCTTGTAATAGTCTTCATACTACCTTACCTGTGCGTTGCCTTAACAAAATATTACATAGACGGCGGATTCGTGTAATCTATTCATGACTTAGGAAATACTTACACAGATCATCACAAGTTTGACAAAGCAATATGTTGGGATTAAAAGACTTCTTGATGATCTTAGAGTTACTGCTGCTCAGGTTTGTGTTACTGCTGCTAAGCTAAAGTTAGTGTTGTTCATTAACTTTAATGAAAAATATGCTAAGTAGTTAGTGCTGCTAGTATAAAGTTAGTACTGCTAGTTCACAGTTACTACTGTTAGTATATATTAGTACTGCTAGTATAAAGTTAGTGCTGCTAGTGTAAAGTTAGTACTGCTGGTGAAGATTGAAAAAAATATTCTAAGTAGTTACTACTGCTTGTGCCCAGTTAATGTTGCTGTTGTATAAGTTACTACTGCTCAAAGATTAAGACTGCTAAAAGAGTTTCTACTGTCAAAGAAATGATAAAGACAGAAGAAAGGATAGAGATTATTTGGAGATCAAGATTACTTACATGGTAAGTATTAGTTATTTATAGAATAGATCATATAGAATATTCTAAGTCTTAGGAATATATTGTAAATCGACTAGGACTCCTTGGTGTATAAAAGGAGGTCCTAGGGTATAGAGTTTAATATGATGTTTTTTACGATTTGATAAGTATTATTCATAGCTTTAAGGTTTTGTAACCCTAATACTAGGAGAGTATTCGTATTATTCTTAATAATATTAGAGCTTTTATTGTTTGTTGAATTGTGATCTTGTGTTACTGTTTCATTAAGAATTCTTTTAATATTAAAGATTAGATTCCGCATAATCTTTAATACACTTAACAAAGTTTCTACTATAGTTGTTTTAGATTTATCTAATATAACTAAACCTTAAACAAGCTTAACGAATTCGATCTATTGAAGTGGGATCCAACAAGAGGTATCCTACAACTGGGACAACAAGTGGTATCAGAGCTTGTTGCTTTGAGAAACTTTGCTAGAAGATATGGATCAAGATTCTGCACACATGGTGGCTGCATCCAAAGTTCCCATGCTCAAACCGGGTGAGTTTGAGTTATGGAGGATGAGGATTGAACAATACATCCAGATGATAGACTATGCACTTTGGGAAGTCATAGAGAATGGAAACACTGCACCAAAAACAACAGTTGTGGAGGGTGTTGAGAAAGTAATGCCTCCTACAACTGCTGAAGAGAAGGCTCAGAAAAGATTAGAGGTGAAAGCTAGAAGTACTTTAATGATGGGCATTCCTAATGAACATCAGTTAAAGTTTAACTCAATTAAGGATGCTAAGCTATTGATGGAAGCTGTAGAAAAGAGATTTGGTGGGAATGCAGCTACAAAGAAGACCCAAAGGAATCTTTTAAAGCAGCAATATGAAAACTTTACTGCTCCAAGCTCAGAGATGCTTGATCAAACTTTTGATAGGCTTCAAAAGCTTGTGAGTCAGTTGGAGCTTTTAGGAGAAATGATTTCACAAGAAGATGTGAACCAGAAGCTATTAAGAAGTTTGTCACCTGAGTGGAACACACATGTTGTTGTGTGGAGGAATAAAACTGATTTGGATACAATGAGCATGGATGATCTCTACAACAACCTTAAGGTGTATGTACTAGAAGTCAAAGGGATGTCTAGCTCAAGTTCAAGCACACAAAACATGGCTTTTGTGTCCTCTTCAAATAACAATAATAGCATCACTAATGGAGCAGTTAGTACTGCTCAAGCAGTTAATACTGCTAATGAAGTTTCTGCTGCTAATACTCAAGTTAATGCTTCTAATATTGATAACTTGAGTAATGTTGTTATTTGTGCATTCCTTGCTAGTCAACCAAATAATCCTCAACTTGCACATGAGGACTTGCAACAAATCCATCCAGATGATTTGGAAGAGATGGATTTGAGATGGCAAATAGCTATGTTGACTATGAGGGCTAGAAGGTTTTTAAAGAATACAGGTAGGAAGCTTACTATCAATGACAATGAGTTTGTTGGCTTTGATAAGTCTAAAGTGGAGTGCTACAACTACCACAAGAAGGGACATTTTGCTAAAGAATACAGAGCTCCAAGAAATCAAGACTATAAGAACAAGGAAAGCACAAGAAAAACTATGCCTGTGGAAACATCCACTTCCACAGCGTTGGTGTCATGTGATGGTCTTGGTGGGTATGACTGGAGTGATCAGGCAGAGAAAGGACCTAATTATGCACTCATGGCTTACTCATCTTCAAGTTTTGACTCAGAGGTATCTAACAATTCAAATTGTTAAAAGTATTGTTTGAAAACTATTGAAACCCTTAAATCTCAATATGATCAACTACATAAAGATTTTAAGAAATCTGAGTTAATGGTTCTAGCTTATAAGTCAGGATTAGAGTCAGTAGAAGAGAAACTTGAAGTTTATATGGCAAATGAGTCTATTTATTCACAAGATATAAAGGTCTTAAAATTTGAAATTAAATGTAAAGATATAGCTATCAGAGAGCTCAGGAATGTAAAGATATTCACAAGATGTAGACAAATTTGAAAATGCATCTAAAAGCTTAAACAAACTCATAGAAAGTCAGATTGTTGACAACTACAAGAAAGGCTTAGGCTATAATGCAGTTCCACCTCCCTACACAGGAAACTTCATGCCTCCAACACCTGACTTGTCTTTTACTGGTTTAGATGAGTTTGTTAATAAGCCTGTAGTTGAGAACAGAAAGTCTGATGAAGAAGTGTCTAAGGTAGTTAGGAAGTCTAATGATTCTCCAATTATTGAAGATTGGGTGTCAGATAGTGAGGAAGAAAATGTGTCTCAAACTAAAACTGAGAAGAAAACAGTTAAGCCTAGTATTGCTAAGATAGAGTTTGTCAAACCTAAGCAACAAGAGAAAACTGCTAGGAAAACTGTTAAACAAGTTGAGAAACATAGGCAAAACACTCACAGTCCAAGAGGCAATCAAAGAAATTGGAACAATATGATGTCTCAAAGACTAGGAAGCAATTTTGAGATGTTTAATAAGGCCTGTTATGTGTGTGGAAGTTTTGATCATTTGCAGGTTGACTGCAATTACCATCATAAACAGTTTCAAAAACAAAGGATGGTAAAACCTGTTTGGAACAATGCTCAAAGGGTGAATCATCAAAACTTTGCTAAAAAGACTCACCCCTGTGCTAAAAAGAACATGGTTCCAAGAGCAGTACTAATGAAGTCTGGCTTAGTATCAGTACTAATGAAGTGCTGCTATAGTACAGTTAATACTGCTAGACAAGTTAATGATAAGCTACACCCAAAAACAACATTGAATGTTGCAAGACCAATGTCTACTATCTTTCTAAAAAGGCACACCAACTATTAAGAAGCCCATTCACAAGAATACAGTAATTAAAAACAGTAATTTTTAATTCAGAGGGTAATACTGTTACAGGATCAAAATGTTACATACTTATAGCGAGGCCCAAAGCAATAGTTACATTATGTTGTGCCAAAGAGTAGTTAATGCTCGTTTAAGGGAAATAATGTTATGTAGTTAAGGCTTAGCTACTTTTGGGTTTGGAAACCAAAGCTAACGTTTTAGATCATGCTTACAAAACACAGCAAGTGCACAATCATCCTATAGAAGTTTGAAAATTTCGTATGCACACAGGCAAGATCCCAAGTCAGTGATGAGAATTGGTCCCCACAAGAAAACTTATTGTTCTTATCTAATGTACAGGGCCATCCACAAAAGGATTTACAGGATCCACAGCGTATGATAGTGCGAGCTCAACGGCACAGATAGGGGAACATGTTCTATCATACATACTATTAAGACAATACATATAGATATGTATTTGCTTTTAGAGGGACCCCCAAAGGAGGACAAATCACATGAAAATGGAACCAGTAAAACTGGTAATTTTAGATATCTGAAAAAAATTGTCATTTTATGAGAGAATTAAACATTTAAATCCCATTATTGTCTGACAAATGTGATATAAAAAGAATATTGTCTTTTTTAATGACACTGAATGTAAAGTTTTATCTCCAAAATTCTAAGTAAATTGCGATGAAAAGGCCTCAAGTTTTACCTTAGAGATCCTATAAAGAACATCATTGTATAAGTTGTCTGATTTAAGCGAAACATAGTTCCTAAAAGGAGTTTTAACTTGCTTTTGGCAAAGCCCATCAGATTAAATTCTAAACTTTTCACAAAAGGCTAGCGTCACAACTTAAATTTCAAAACCATGAACATAAATTAGTTAAGAGATATCTTGTAAGAGGTTTACCTTCCAAAACTTTTTGAAAATACACCAATCCTTGTGTTGCTTATTCTTAAAATGGAAAGCAACCAAAGAGCCTCTGTAAGGTACAAAACATAGAACTCATCAGTCTCCTTTAGCATTTGTTGCATATGGACCTTGTTTGGTCAAACAGTTATAAAAAGTCTTATCTTAGAAAATGTATTCTGCCTAGTGTCACACAGATGAATTCGCAAGAAGGTTTACATGGTTTTTCTTTCTACCGTACTACGCGCGATGAGCCCTAGTTTCATTCTTAAGTCCTAATATAAGTAAGATAAAAATCTAGATAGATCACAAGGTTAAGGTGATAATAAGTGACAACAAAAAATAATTGGACTTAGTTCAAAACAACGAAGATGAATCGATTTCTGAGTGAGAATGAAGGGTTAATTTTGAGCTACAATATAAGTGTAGCTAGAACTCCTTACCAAAATGAAGTTGCGTGAGAGAGGATAAATTAGAACACTAATTTGAGGTTTGATTAGGACATGCTAGCTGATTCTAATTGCCACTTACGTTTTGGGCAGAAGCAGTCAATATAGCTTGCAATGTGCAAAATAGAGTGGTCAGCTAGTTAAAGCCTTCATACACAAAACCCCCTATGAAACTTTTTCATGGCGTATAACACCACTATTAATTTTACACTGAGATCATCTATGCGGTGATCCTGCGTTACCAATTAATACATAGATTCACCTTAGGACAAATTCTTGATGGTAATGCTATGAAGAGTTTTTTTATTGGTAAACTCATAGTAATAGTAAAAGCCATATAGAGTTATGAAATAAGTAGAACAAAGATAGTAGAAAAACTACTGCATATAGAGTCCTATGAAGTACACCTAATGTTGCAGGTAAGTGGACCAGATTGACTACTTGATATTATGCACTAACAAGAACGACTGAATTATGACCAATTCATGTTTACAGGTACACCGTCAAAATGTTTTTGCAAACACAAAAGCAAATGATAATGCATGTCAAGCTAAAAAGGAGACAGAACCTATCATTATGGCCACCTAAATCAAAATATTTCACTTATCATTATGGCCAATGAACAACGCGTTGTTAAAATTAAAAGCCTAAAATGTGTTGCTAGCGTAAAAGACATCAACAATGAATTTTTTCTGTCTTGTTTTAACAATGTTTACTAGACCATGGCCCATTAATTTTTTGGGAAAATCCCAAAAATGCTAGACTCTCCATGCGACTTATACAACTTATGCAACATCTGACAAATTTATCAAAATATCTCTATTCTGAAATAAAAAAAGTACATCTAATCATTGGAAAATAGGGGTATTTTGGTAAATTCGTCAGAGATTGCATAAGTCGCATAGATCGCATGGGACAATTTGAAAATATCCAAATTTTGTGAGGCAATTTGGGAAAAGTCTTTCATTTTTTAGGCAATTTGAAAATTTTCCTTAATTTTAGAGGATAATAACAAAAAAAATCTATATGCATAAAATAGGCGTGAACTTGTGCGAACATTTTGATCTCGGATTCTTTTTGACACCAGTTATTGTTCATCCTAAAAAGAATAGCTCTGACAACTCTCTTAGGTCAGTGAGGGCACCAACTAAAGTAGGCAGGAGCCGAGATTCGAACACTTGACCTTTTATCCACTAAATTTCTCCAGTGAACCCATAGGTTTTTCGGAGGTGGGTACAAACTGAGCCAAAACTATTTGGTAAAAATAAAAAATAAAAACAAAACTTTCAAATTTCGACTTTTGTATATTTATTTCGTTCATGTACAATGACCATTTTCCCTTTTCAAAATTTGAAAAACGTAATGCTAGAATGGTCAAAAAATACATACAAATGTCGAAATTTTAAAAATTTGCATTTAAAAAAAAGCAAAAAAATAGATTACACATAAATACATGAATAAATAAATAAAAATAGATTGCACAAAAAAATAGGGTTTAGGGAATGGAGGAACGTTTGCTTTTTGGAATGATGAATGGTTGGGGAATACTAAACTACGTTTTTTATTCCCGCGAATGTATGAACTAGAGACTGTTAAAGGATGTTTGATCAGTGATCGATGTCATCTTTTAAATGGGTCATGCAACTTAACATGGGCATGGAGAAGACGTGTTAGAGATGGATTGGAAATGAAGCAATTTAGAGAGTTATTGGGCCTCCTAGTAAATTTCATCCCTAACTCTTCTCCGGACACTTGGACCTGTTCGTTGGGCAATACTTCTGACTTCTCAGTATCTTCCATGCGACATCTTATACAAAATTCTAGTCTTTTGTCAATCGAAGATCAGGTGAGATGGAACAAATGTCTGCCAATAAAGATTAATGTTCACACATGAAGGCTATTTCGTGACCGCCTTCCAACCCGCTATAATCTGGATATACGTGGAATTGACCTCCATTCATCCTTATGTCCTGTATGTGATGAGGAGATAGAAACCTCTAAACAGCTCTTCATTGATTGCTCGATTGCTTCTCAGCTATGGAAAATTGGTATGTTCTTATTAGTGGGGTTTTCATGATTATCCTAAGGATATATGCGGCTTAATCACATGGGCAGATTCGGTTGACCTCGACGGAAACACAAAGACTTGGTTTGATGTGGTTGTTCAATCTACTTGGATCATATGGAGATACCGGAATAGAATTTGTTTCGATTCAAAACCCCCACGCAAAAACAGTCTTGGAGATGATATTATGATTTTAGCTCATTCTTGGATCTCACATAGGAGTAAACTTTCATGCCCTAAGTGGCTTGATAGGATTGTTAATCCGAAAGTTGTATGTACAAATCATTTGTAATCCTTATTTAGCTTTTTGCTAGTTTTTAATGAAAGCCGTTAAAAAAAACAAGAATAAACTAGTTGAATACATTTTTTTTAAATATTCTTTAATTTTATTTCAACTCTATAAACTTTATTATAATCAAATCAACTTACAATAAACCATATAATTAAGTAGTTTAGCGTTACAAAAAAAAAATCAAACTCTAGTCAAATTAAGCAAAAACTCTTGTGATTTCTGCTCATAATAAAACTTAGTAGTAGCATTAGTTGTAGCAGATGCATCAGCTGAAAATATCATAATCCCATTCACATCAAATCCATTTTCGATCAAAACACGCAGCGCGTCAAAGAACGCGTCGCCTTGAATGCCTCTTCCATCGACTTCGTAGCTTGGCAACACTTTCGCTCTATCGAACTCTATAGTTCGTTGCTTGAAATCCTCAAAATATGCTTTAGCCGTCCTCACTTTATCTGTATAAAACTGATGGTTCACATAATCTATAACGTCGCCATAGTTGTTAAATAGCTCTATGTAAGGTAGAGTAGTTAATCTATATGGTGCAATAGTCGCGACGGATATAACACTTTGGTTTTTTAGATATGTTATAAGTTCACCAATGCAATAGCTAAAAGTTTCGTTATGTTTTGGGAAGTTTTCATAATCTATGTCGATTCCGTCTAGGTGATATGTTTGGATTATTGATTTGAGTGATGTGAACGCGTTTGTGATCCACGTTTGGGAGTTTTGTGGTTTGTACCAACGAAGCGTTGTCGACCCAAGGCTCCAGCCAGAGAGGCTTGCTAAGACTTTTACGTTTGGGTGCTTCGATTTTATGGCGGATACAGACTCGGGGGTTAAGGCTGGTGACCAGTATGGTTTGAAAATGCCGTTTTGTGGGTTCCCGGATGGGCTGGCATCGATTGCGAAACTTAGTATGAAGTGGAAATCGATGTCGTCGTTGATTGGGACTTCGTCAAAAGTTACTGGTTTTCCTGTTGCTCCAATGTATTCCATCATAACCTTTCCATCTGAAGGAAGTAAACAGAAAATGAACATTAGCATCGAAAAAACCATAAACCTATACCAAGTGACAAAAATGAAAATCGCCAACTTACCACAAAGTTGTAACGCCAGGACAACAGCTACGATAAAAAACCAACACCCACCTGCAATCTTAGCCATTTCTACTCGTCTTGGGATAATTAAGTTGCGACGAGTGATCAAGCAAGTCTTAGCCCTCATATACTTGTGCACAACATCTTTGTTTGACATACGAAGACAATTATGCAACTTAGTGAACATTACAAAGAATTTTGTACCAATCGTACATGTTAAAAGCCTAGTAGTGACAAAGTTAGAGAATTTAAACTTTGGATACATCACATTTTAATAGGCGACGACTATGACCTTGTTGGATGAACTTGTTGGTGTCTTTTTAGATGCTGCTTCACCTACCGAAAGACATAACATCACTATCAAATCTATGTTGCCCTTTAAACACCTATCGAAACAGCGAGCATACGTTTATGATTCCAACGTAAGATCTTAAAATTATATAAATTATTGTAAAAAGTCATACCACTTGACCTAAAACCATTGATAATGCTAGCAACATAACAATTAACGAATCGAGTCTTTGCATGAAATTCATGTCCCTACATCCCACCACAAATTCTATTGATCAAACTGCAAACTTTTCCCAATTTCCGGATGTCAACATAAGGGATATATATGCCTCAAGTCTCTGATTCTTTGTTTTCATCTTTTTCATCCGCGGCTATGGTCACACCAACTTCAGCTGGCCGTAGAATTCTGTCATGAAGCATGTATCCTGCCTGCAAAACCAGTGAAAAGTAACTTATACTATCTACATACTAACCAAAAATCTTCTAAACCGGCAGATATTGCTCGGAGAGATTTATCTAACGGGTCAAGTAGGTTCCACTGGGTTGACCCACAAAGACTTTTTTTTTTGCCCATTTGAAATAGGATTATAACCAAGTAATGCCTCAAAACAAGTACAAGAACAATATTATCAGACGACTAAAGTTTCATTGATTGACAACAGAGTTGTCTATCAGCAAACTATCATGTTTGACCATTTGATAAAATAAACATAGCCGAGGCCGACCAATTCACTAGCAAATATGTAAAAAATTCCACCCAGCAAAACCCAATATCCAACTCATGACACAAATTAGATTAAAAAATGTATGAGCACATTGGTAATACCCTAATTGATATTTACACCTTATAGTTACACTCGAATTAGCATACCTTCAATACAACCGCAACACTATCAGCAGGCTTGGTCGAATCTGGTACTTGAAATACCGCGTTATGTCTGTTGGGATCAAATTGTTCATCTGTGGGATCATATTTTTCCACCCCAAATTTCTTAAAAACCTGAAAACAAGATATCCATTAGTCCACGTGGAAAAGACACGTGTTGATGTATCATTGTTTGCAAGTACATGACTAACATTCCGACATTCGCTACACTACCTCTGCTAGTTGTTTTTCAGTCATCTCAACACCTTCCAACAGTGTTTTTAAGAGTGGTACAGCTCCCGCACTGTCTTGAGATGCATCAATCTTAACAAAACTCTCTTTTACAACAGATGAAGCTCTACTGAGATTATCCGCAACATCAAGTAAGCTCTTTGCAAAACTCTGCAGATTTAAATGCATTAGACAGAAATATGAGGGTATTATATACATTCAAAATACTTTAAATAGACAAAAGTTAACCTGTACTGCAAACTTTTTTGAGTTTTCTGCTTCTCGTTTTGTCCTCTGCATTAGATTTTCCGTATCAGCAAGAGTTAGTAGAACTTTCTCTTTCATTTCCTTGATTTTTTCTTCTTGTGTCTTCAGAAGTTCATCTTTTTCAGCGACAACTTTGACTAGATCTTCCACTGACAAGTCTTCCTCATCTGAACTCGACTCTAGAAACCAGACAGAACGTTATAACCCTTATTTATTTATAGGGTTTGCATAAAAAAGCAATGTACTTCTTAATTTAACGTGATTTAGTTATTGAATTTTTTTGTGTACATCTGACCTGAGCCATTAGAAGATGGCTTTGTGTCCAATTTAAGTTAATTTGTAGCCGCAAACGTTACGGCCCGTCTTTCACAGAATGACACTTCTAATACTGAAATGTCAAATTTATGTACAAAAATGGTAAGATTTATGGTTTATCTAGGAAAAAGTGTTGCGAAAACGGTATAAAAATGCCCCAAATAGGATGCAAACCATATTCTAAGGACTACGGTATACATAATCAAGTACAACAACTACACTGTTACAGATTGAATGCACATAAGTATTTAATGCAACAAAGAAAACCTTTAATTGAACAAACCTTCTTCTTTGTGATCAGTGGCATCTGTTTTACCAAAATTTACAGCATCTGCACTCTCGTTTGTGTCTTTGGGAACATCAGCTGCTTCTCCCCCATTTTTGGAAGTTCCGTGTTCACTGGACTCTGGAGACGCAGATGATGATATTCCAAATCTTTGAAAGGCGTGTGAATTGAAAATAGTAGTTTGTATTTCCTTTTGACTTGCTAACCCCTGCGCAAACACAGAATAAGTCACATATACCGAACAATCAATCAAACTAAGACAATGAGGGGACACGTGAGCCATAGCTACTTGTCATCATGCTACATCCACATATGAATCACGACTTTACGAGCCGCACCCAACAAAGTTATATCACAAGTCACATACAGTATAATGTATCGCTATCACACATTTGAAAGCAAATATAGCCAATTTATGACATAGCAATGCTACCAAGTAAGACATAACCATCTTCTCTTGATAAAAATGAAGTCAGCAATAGCATACTTTAAACCAGAAATCTGTGTCGTGTATATTCTAGGTTTTTCTTTCTTATTTAGTTTACCGCAAAATACCAACATGCTTTTTTATAAGTCATGTTTTACTGTTTTAGCCACTGTACTTCTTTGGTACATATAAGTCCTTTAACGATAGTTTTAAGTCCCCTTTTAGTCACTTTGTAGCAAAAAGTCCGTTTAGACCGTCTTAAATTTTACATTATACATAAAATGTTGACTTCATGTATAGTGTCAGATATGTGGCATACAAAATGACCCAAACAGAGCACAAAACCATTTTTTAATGACTCGCATACATAACATTAAAGTATAGCTAAAACTAGACAAATAAACAAGTACATTATTATTTTATGCAAACAACCTTAGGTTCTGAATTGTATATTTAAGTAGCAATTTTTGACTAAGTTGTCGAAGAGAGCCTTTATTTATTCAATGTTACGCATAATCAAAATTCATTTATCATATTAACAGTCACATACATATTCACTTCTAGCAAAAAAAATTGTAGTGTGATATTTTTTTTATATGGCTCTTTTGTAATGCGCCCTCTAATGAAAGGATTTGTAGTACAATTTTTAAAATGAGGGAAAATTACCAAAAGGGTCATACTTTACCATTTTCAAAAAGTAAAAGTTACATTTAAAAAATGGTCATTACAGGCTGTAGCACCTTGGGCGTAAGACAGTTATTCAATACAAACGTGTCCATATTTTCAAGTTTTTTTTTGTGTGTGACAGGGTCAAATGACCATTTTCATTTTTTTCTCAAATGCGACCCTTTTGGTAATTTCCCCTTATCAAAGTTTGCCCCTATAGATCATAATTTTCTTGCTTCGGCCCCGCTCGTAAGTGAATACAAATACATTCTACTCGTATTACTTTGCTAGTACATAAAAAGAAGGGATAATTAACTCAAAATGTAACTAACTTTGTCGCTTTTTTCCAAAATTGTGTGTTGCGAACTTTTTTCCTATTATATACCCCGAACTTTTGAATTTCGACATTTGTGTGTCTTTTATTGACCCGATTTAGTAACCGGTTCAACCGGTTGAACCGCCGGGTCAAACCAGTTCTATATATATGTATATTTTTTCCCTATATTTAACATGCAGTATTGTATGATCCCATAATTTATTGTATGATCCCATAATTTATCTGACATCATTCTTACGTTCAATTAAATCGATGAAAGAGATCGAGTCCGATAAGCTTTAGTTTTTAATATCTAAATCAACAAAAAATTGCAAAAACAATCAAGAATTTTATGATTCTAAGTTATAACCATAATAAGACTATATTAGTTGATGTTAATAATTTAGTTTTAACTCTTCTACAAAATTTTAACAAGCATAGTCCTCACCACTTCAGCTTGTCAATTAATTTCAAATGTCAAAAGTCAAAAGATTGCAAGTCGAGAAAATGACAAGTTATATGTAAAAGCTTGCAGGCAATTATAAACCCTATAATATATACATTGAGATAATGAAGAGAAATAAAATAAAATGAAACCTTGTTTGGATAGCCATGAAAAGAGTGAAAATAGCTTCTGATGATGGGAACAAAGCTGTGAGTGTCATGATGATTACGGATTATTAACGAGGTGGAGCCTCTGCATTGAGTCATTAAGGACCTTGAAATCCGGTAAATCAGACTGCCGGTAACCATTTTTTAATTTTATTTCAGGTGATTGTTTGGTCGGAAAATGACTTGTTTTTTTTTATTAGTTTGGTTAGGGTTTTTGCCGACGTGGAGAGGAAGAAAGGGGCGGGGGATAGTAGTAGGTTCCAGAAGTATCTGCTTTTGGGAAATTACGTAATTGCCCTTCATTTTAAGGTTTTTGCTTTATCTTTTTGTTGCCAAAGGATGTTTTATTTCCTCAAATTCATTTTCATATTATTTTTTAACACAATTTTTTTTTTCATATTTGGAGCAACTTTTATAAGAGGGGAAAGTATGGTGACATCGAAGGGTGGTGTACCAGCCGAGATTAGGGCGCAAAACATCATATCGAGGCTAGCGTTATCATCTCTGACGCCGTCTAAACCAGCTTACACGGTTAATTTTTTTTATCTGTGTTGTGTATGTGTTTTAATGAGTTATATGTGGACCTATTAGATCACTTTTATACATGACACAATCTCACAAACCAACAATAAATGATGTTGTAGAACCATATAGGGGTGAATACGGTTTTCTTGACTTCTTCGAAGTTTATAAAACTTCAAGTCTTGAAAGAGCCGAGTGGTGTACTAATCTACTTTACAATGAGAACAATAAGTAGATAGAGAGAATAAGAGACACCACGATAAATACTGGTTCGGGAAGGGGGTTTAGCCCTTCCGTACGTCCAGTTGCAAATCCACGACACCGATACTATTTCTAGTATAATCCTTATGGTGGACTACAAACCGTATTACAATTTAACTCCACCGACTTTCAACAAAGCTCGGCGCTCACACAGAAGAGTAACTACCTACGGTATTCCGCCCTCGGAATCCACCCCTAAGAACCCGTGATTCGACTTAACTTATAAACTATAAAAGCCTTCCCCTTGGAAGCTTATCAAACCCCAACTAGATCCCCAATGATCTAGGCTTGATCTCACGGATACAAGACTTCCCTTACAACGCGATTTTATAGAAAGAAAGATGGTGAATCAAGTCCTAACCTAGCCTAGAGACTCGATTCTAAAGAAAGGGTATGAGAAAGAAGACCCTCGACAAAACACACAAGTGTCGATTAAGCACTTGTGTGGCACTCTTGCGGAGATGTGTGTTCTTCAATGGATGATAGAGGAGAAGATTAAGAACACTTGATGTTTAGACTTAGAGGATTAGAGGAAGGAAAATAGATGAAATAATGTTTGCAATACGTGAGGAATACAAAGGCCAATGGTGGGTATTTATAGGCCAAGAGTCCTAATTTGGGAAAAACAATTCGCCTCTGGCGCGCTGCCCACGCGTCAGCACGTGGCCAGCGCGCCAGAATTCTGTAATTGTTTTTCCTTGGGACTTTGGCGTTTTAAATACCCGCACTTATTAAACCCCCAATTGTACTTCACGTTATGACCTTTCAATCATTCTTATGCTCAATGTCAACCAACTCAAATAGCCATTTGATAAAACGTTTGTGCAGTATTAAAAGCGTTTTGCTTATCCGATATTGTAAAGAGAGAAAAGAATTATCGAAAAGGGGCATTTTGGGTATTCCTCAAAGTCTAAATAGCTTAGTTGGGATCCAACTAAAGATTTGAAATAGCTAGTTAGGGTACAAGATAATATTCTTTGCTTGGAGAGAAAGGGGGAAAGATTTGAAATTTGAATTTCAAATTCATTTAGCCACATGTTGGATAAGAAGGAATGAGTTGTGTATGAGTTGTCATGATGTGACATGATGTGATAGAAGGGAGCCTCTTGATCTTAGTTTGAAATGGAGGGTGAGGATGTGAAGAGGACACTTGGTTAAGTGGCAAGATCAAGGGTAGAAAGAAGGTTTTGTTTGTTGTGTGAGTGAGAATTAAATGTTTGTGAGAGAGGTTATGTTTGTTTGAGATGAGAGATAAATCCAATGGTTGAGAAGAGAATGATGGAGTTTGGATTGATGAGGTGGCTTGATCAAGGGTAGAAGAGAAGTGTGTTTGTTATGTTTGTTTGAGAAGCAATCCAAGGGTTGAGAAGAGAGTGTGTGAACTTGGATTGGTGACATGGCTTGATCAAGAGTTAAGATGAGAGTGTGTGTGTGTGTATGTGTGTGTAATTTGAATTCACTAGGGAAGAAGGTGAATAGTAAATATATGGTGGAGTATGTTTTGAAAAGATATAGAAGATCTTGGTTGGGAATGTAGGGAATATAGAAGTACAACAAGTACAAGAGAAGTACATTGTGTAAGGGACTGTGAGTTGGCATATGGAGGATAAGATTTGAGGTTTATTTGGTGAAGGTTTATGTGTATGAAGGTTTGAATATGAAGATGAAGATAAGGATGAAATCAAAGGATTGATTTGGGTTAATAATCACATTGCCAATAAGAGAGGAAAGAGTAGGCATATGTGATTATGGGATTGTCTAGGAAGAAGATGATTGGAGTGTGTGTAGAAGAGATGAAATCACTTGTTTGGGTAAGAAGGATAAATAAGTGATTAGGAAGAATGGGTAGAAGGATTGTGTAGAAGGAGTATGGACTTGTACATGTGAGGAATACATGTGAGTTTGTAAAATATTTGTATAGGTAATGAAGTGAGAAAAGTCAAAGTATGACTAACTTTCAAATACCACAAACTCAATTAGTCATTTAGACTTTAATCCATGATAATCAACAATGGATTTTATCACTAATCATCTTGATGCAAACAAGCTAAGTGCTTTGCATCTTAAGTAAAGCATATCCCGTAACGAGAAAGGATGCGTTTACGCAAAGTGACCTTTGACTTAGTTTGACCAATAAGGGAGTAAAACCCGTTACGTGATTAGGAACAACGTAAATCCGGATTAAGGTCAAATGATTACTTTTGCTTGTTGGTATGTTGAAAATACGATCATACTAGGTTTAGAAAGAAGTCTCGGCCTTGGCTAGAGGCGTTTGATAAAAGATTTGAGTTGGCGTTTTATAGAAAAACGGGAGGATTCGTTTTTGCTCCTCTCTAAGTCTAAACCTCATTTGAAGTGTTCCCAAATGCTCAATTATCATGTACATACCTTTATTGAAGTTTTCACATGTGTCGGGAAGAGGAAAGCCGACACTTGTTAAATCCGCAAAACGGATTTCGTGTGTGGAGCGCTGGCCACGCGTTGACGCGTGCCCAGCGCGCCAGATGGTGAAATCTGGTTTTGCGGATTTAGGCTACCATTTATGATTTTACGTTTTGCGAACATTTATTTGTCATCGTTAAAACATAAAGGAGATCCTAGTCAATGTTGCACCAACAATCTCCCCCTTTTTGATGATGACAAATAAAATTTTAGAAAGCAAATAAAATTACGAACGTAGCGAAGATGAAGACCGCCGTTGATGAAGTTCGCGTCTTGATCTTGGCCTTGTAATTTGGTGAAGCTTGAACATTGTCTTCACCTTGTGAGTCTTACATAGCTTGTCTACTCCCATGAACGCTATTGCTCTTTGCTTCCGTAATTGCTTGCTTTTCCCGATCATTAAGCTTTTCTTAACTTTGCTTTTATTCTCCCCCTTTTGTCAAATCAAAAAGGCGGGATCTTGGTCTTTCATTGGAAGGTTGATATCTTTGTAGAAGAGAGAATATATATCATTGTGCATGCTCCCCCTAGATCGTTGCTCTCCCTTGTTCCAAGGCAGGGATCCATGGGTCAAGAGCATCACCTTCGAAAGTATCCTTGGCTACAACTAGCAACAAGCAAACACAAAACAACACAAGCAACAAAAATATACACATGTGCAAGTCCAACATGGGTTAGCTTACCATTTGGAAACTTGAAAACATGGATGAGTACAAATGTGGATTATTGTGACTTTTTGTTGAGCATGCATGGACAATTCTATTATAATTTCATCCCATTATGTTGCAGCAAAGTAATATAAACCAAAAAGCATTCAAGCATTTTATTTCACATAAAACATGCAACATACAACATATTTTACATATTTCCTAGCAACAAGCTATACATATTTGGGGGGTATCCTACTCTTATCATCCCCTTATTTAAAGGTGCCTTCCAACCCGTTTATTTCTTGCGGCGTTGGGCTACGGCCTTTGCCAATGGCTCAACCATTGAGCACAACAACTTGAAGTTGTTGTTAAGAGAGTAATGAATCTTCATCGTTTCCTCATGAAAGTCCTTAAGGTCATTTTGGACCTTAATTCCTTTCTTGCAACATTGGCAAGTAGCGGTATGAGGATGCTCGTTTTCATCGAGCTTGTGAGGGAGAGGATACCCCATTTTGTACCATATTGGTCCATTCGATAGGCACTTCCTCACATAGTTTCCTAGGATTACATTATCATCACTTGTTGGGTTGACCCATTTATCATTCGGTTCCTCCTCTTTCATAATCTTCTTCCCTTTGTAATTTCTAATGGATGATTCACTCATGTTTGTTTATCTTCTTGTGTATTGATGATTTTTAGAGAGTGGAGCAAGTGTGGTTTGTGTTTTGGTGTATTGTTGATTTTTATAGAGGTTTGAGGGGAGAGGTAAGTAAGCAATTTTGGATAGAGATCTCATATGATTTTGACATAAAGCCTTATTGATTCTTTGAGAGGGTGGAGGAAATGATTATGTGAAGGAAAGTTGGTGATGTAGGGAAGGACATAATGTCATGGTGATTACAAGTTTTAAGTTGGGAATCTAATGATAGTGTGTTGAAATTAATGTTGTTGTTTGAATGCCTTTTGGTTTGGTATTTGAATTGGATGATTTAGTTACACAAGCTAGTTCCTACAAGTATGCATGCATGCACCAAAGAATGTCCATGCATAATACCTTCATTGTAGTTTGTTGTGTAGAGATGCTTAATCACCATTCAGGATTTTCGGTTATGATAACTTTAATTTCATTGTGTTACAAAGAAAATACTAAGGATCTCGGATGAGTGGTCCAAGTTATCAATCCTACTTCAATGCGTATTTTAATCCTTTTTGGATATTTTACACATATTGGGCGCATAATCCATTGTACAATAGCAAAAAGTTGCTAAGTATAATATCTCAGACTTATGGTCGATGTGTTGAGTCAACATTGATAATATTAACTACCATAGTGTATGGTGAATTAATTCCATAGTTTATCGGATGAGAAGACTACATTATCATGTTTATTCTTTGTATATTTTAGTATGTTATGCAATACCATACCGAATTTAATTTTAAAAGAATTCTCTTTAACCATGTGAGTAGTTTGTATGTTTACATAAAGTTCTTTTCTTTTCTTTTCTATCCTAATACACATAGCATGCAATCAACACATAAAAATGAGCAAGTTGACACAAATACAACATTTTCAACACAAGGATGAGTTGTAATTCAAAGTGATTTTGTCAATGAATTTGTCTATTTAATCTTTCATGTCCATCATGTGGAATGAAGCATGCAATGTTGTGAATAAGTCGATTTCACACATTTAAATATGTGAGACGATAATTATTACAATATTGACAAGATGTATATCAAATTTCTTGTTCATAGCACATAAGTTTGACATGTATATTATGAGATAATGTCAATCATAGTTTGAATAATGCATTGACGTCTATCCTTCATCTCATTAAAACAACAATGTTGCTTAACTTTCATGCCTAACACATAAGTCCTAACACATAGCACATAAGCACGTAAGCTCTAAGAGTACAATTATTTCTAAAAGGGCATGCAAACAACCTCTAGACTTCTACTCTTATTTTTGACCCCTCACACTCTCAAATCAATATCCTATGGTGCATGTCAACCATGAATAACCTCAACTAGACACGTGCAATATGGATTTTAGGAAATGTCAAGCGAAAATCCTAAGCTTGTTTAGTCTTAGACCTAAGTGTTCTCTCATTTAACTCACCAATTACTTGTTCAATTGGGTGACCTCTAGCCTCGCCTTCATCCAAAACATTAACTTGTAATGACGACCACCTATTGAGATCATGAACTATGGGTTCATCAATCCTATCATCTTCTAGCGAAAAAGATGACTTGGGCTCGGGCAAGCTCTCGTCAAAGGTAACATTGAGAGATTCCTCAATTCTTATTGTTTCTTTGTTAAGCACTATGTATGCTTTACTAGTTTGAGAGTATCCTAAAAACACACCTTCGTACGACTCTGGGTCAAACTTGGTGAGATGTACTTTAGTGTTAAGTATAAATACTTTACAACCAAAGACCCTAACGTACTCTAATGACGGCTTCCTATTTCTAAGGATTTCGTAGGGTGTTTTATTAATGAATTTTCTAATATAAACCCTATTAAATATGTATGTTGTCGTATCTAATGCATGACACCAAAACTTTTATGGAATGGATTTCTCGGCTAACATAACACGACTCATATTTATTAACTTGCGATGTCTTCTTTCAACAATCTCATTCGATTGAGAAGTGAACGGGCCCGACAAGATATAAGACATTCCATGTTGTTCACAAAAGCTCCCAAATTGCAATTTATCAAATTCACTACTATGATTTGCTACGATTGAAACAGTAGAACAATCATGTAGGTTTTTAAGTCTTTTACACAATATTTTAAACTTTTCTAAGACATCATCCTTAGACTCTACAAACACAGCCCAAGTGTAGTTTGAGTGATAATCAACAATCTTTAAAGTGTAGAAGTTCCCTCCGTAACATTGAATTGAAGATGGACCAAACAATTCCCTCCGTAACATTGAATTGAAGATGGACCAAACAAATCCTAGTCCTATTGTTTGCATTACCTTGACTACCTAAACAACATGTATCACAAAAGTGTCTTTCAAAGCTCAACTTTTGGTAGGTTCCTTACTAGCTCGTTGGAAGCTCAAGTTTTGAACTAACCTTATATTGGCGTGACCGAACATCCTATGCCAAAGCGTTGAGTTATCCACCATGGATGCAAGACAAATTTGTTGTTTGGAGTTATCTCCCAATTTGCACGTATATAAACCATTTCTCCTATGTCCTTTAGCTAGCAACTTTCCATTTTTACTAATATTACAATCTACTTTAGTAAAGCTAACTACGCAATCATCATCACATAATTGACCTACGCTAATCAAGTTAAAAGCTAAACCACAAACATGCTCAACATTGGTAATTATAATGGAGTCATGAGTAATATTACATCCACCGATGACCTTGCCATTTAGGCTGCTTCCAAATATGACATGTCCACCATCATACGCCTTGTACGAAGTAAACAATCTTCTATTTCTGATTATGTGCTTAGTGCAACCACTATCCACAATCCAATCGTTCGACAATAGATCGCATTTAAGACACACCTACAAGCAAATATGAATTCACGATCATGGTACCTATTGTTTTATGGGTCTGTGGTGGTTAGCAAATATGGTGCCCAAATTAACCATTCTTGGGTCTTGCAGCAAAGCATATAATTTATGTAGGCCATACCTTGAGAACGCGAACCAAGGATTATTTTGAAAATCATAGGCGTTTTAAAAGTTTGGTCCAACGCACCAAGGTGTTTTTAGCCTTTGATTTGGGTAGGAGTTTTCTCTCCTTTGGAAGGTGCTAGGTTGGTGATATGAAGTCCTTTGGTTGTTGTAAAAATTTCTTCTTCTTGAAGAATGGTTATTTTGAAAAGAAGGTCTTCGAGCATATGAGTTTGAAGGTCTCATATGTGGTGAAGGTAAAAGAGGTCTAGGGTCAACTCGAGGTCGTATGTATCCAAGTCCATTTTGAGAGCCTAAGTGATGTCCTTGGTGTGTTATTCCCACTCTTCTGATGGGTGCTTGAGGACCTCGAGTGTTTGTAAAGTGAGTTTGAGGGAAAACGGGTTTAACAAAGCCTTTTGAAGAGTTTCCGATTTGACTCTCTTTTACCAACATTATTGGTTTGTTTGGACTTACGGAAGTGGTTTTATCATTCTTAAAAAATCCATGACCTTCCTTATCTTGGGACAATTTTTGACGACTTAGCATGTCGTCCAAAGCAATGTTACTTTCTTTGAATTTTAAAAAATTCAATGCTTCATCTTGGAGTTTAGAAACATTGCATTTTAAAGAGTCAGCCTCTTTGGTGTATACATCACATGTTTTGCAAGGTTCAACCACCTCTTTATCATTTGCAAGTTTCCTTACTTCAATTTGAAGATCATTGATTTTGCTTGAAAGTTTTGAATTCTCTTTTTCAAGAGATTGTTTTTCATTTAAAAGTTTTTTGAATGTTTTAGCAAAATCTTTGTTAAACTTTAGAAGTTCCTCATTCTCCTTTTGCAAATCAATGATGTTTAAATCAATATTAGAACTAGATGGTTTGGATACTACCTCTTACGAGTCGATCGCCATGAGACATGTTGCGTCATTTTGATGTTCGTCGTCGTCTTCACTATCGCTCCATGCTCCTCCAATAAAAGCCTTGTTATCCTTCAGTTTTCTACACTCACTAGCGAAGTGGCCTTCTATCCCGCAATTATAGCGCGCTCCTTGTGGCTTTGAGCTTTCACCACCTTTGTTCCCAAAGCTATTCCCGCGGCCTTTTCCAAACCTATTGGCACCATTGCCAAATCGATTGTCGCGCCCGAATCGATTACCCTTATGGAAGAACTTGCGGAAGTTCCTAGCCAACAAATTGAATGCTTCAACACCTTCTTCTTCATACACGTCTTCATCACTTCCATCTTGACTGCCACTATCGTCACTAGTTTGTTCCATAGTGACTTTATCTTTGAGAGCTAATGACTTAACCTTTTCTTTAGTAGTTTTGGAGGCTACGCCATCATTATCTAAAACCATTTCATAAACTTTAAGGTTACCAATTAGCTCATCAAGATAGAGAGTGGCCAAGTCTTTGGCTTCTTCACTGGTCATCACCTTGGCTCTCCATTTCAATGGAAGAGCACGAAGAAACTTTCCAACATGATTCTTGCTAGAATAGTCCGGATCTAAATATTTGAGACTAATCATGATAGCATTGAATTGTATGAACCCACTATTAATGGTTTCTTCATTTGAGATTGAGAACTTCTCGTGTAATTGAGAACTTCTCGTATTCTTGAGTGGAAGATCAATCTTGCAATTTTCTTAACTTGCGAATTGCCTTGGTGGGTGATGATGAGTGTATGCCAAACCTCCTTGGAGGTTTTACACATGAATACTCTTTCATACTCTTTACGCGGTAGAGCGTTGTAAAGAGTCATCTTGGCTTCATTGTTCTTGCTAAGTTGTTTCTTCTCATTATCCTTAAGAAGCTCGTACGACGTTTCCTTTATTAACTTCGTTTCTTCATCTTCTACTTCAAAGTAAAAATCGCCGTTTTGGATGACTTGTCATAAGTCGATATCTTTGGACTTTACGTAAGTCACAAAGCGGGCTTTCCAAAAGTAAAACCCATTTGGTTCTAGCAAATGTGGTCTTTACATAGAACACCCCTCGACGTAGTTCTCTTGAGCCATGGATCTTTACTCAACTATTTCAAAAATAGGAGTTAGGATTTCGAATTTTTGAAAAAGAAGTTTTCAACTTAAAATGACTTCTCGAGAAGGTTTTATCGCTTAAAAACTTGAGTAAGCCGCTCTGATACCAATTGTAGAACCGTAGAGGGGGGGGGGGTGAATACGGTTTTCTTGACTTCTTCAAAGTTTATAAAACTTCAAGTCTCGAAAGAGCCGAGTGGTATACTAATCTACTTTGCAATGAGAACAATAAGTATATAGAGATAATAAGAGAGAAGAAGAGACACCATGATATATACTAGTTCGGGAAGGGGGGTTTAGTCCTTCCGTACATCCAGTTGCGAATCCACAACACTAATACTATTCATAGTATAATCCTTATGGTGGACTACAAACCATATTACAATTTAACTCTACTGACTTTCAACAAAGCCTGGCGCTCACACAAAAGAGTTACTACCTACGGTATTCTGCCCTCGGAATCCACCCCTAAGAACCCGTGATTCGACTTAACCTATAAACTATAAAAGCCTTCCCCTTGGAAGCTTATCAACCCCCAACTAGATCTCTAATGATCTAGGCTTGATCCCGTAGATACAAGACTTCCCTTACAACTCGATTGTATAAAAAGATAGATGGTGAACCAAGTCATAACCTAGCCTTGAGACTCGATTCTAAAGAAAGGGTATGAGTAAAAAGACCCTCTACAAAACACACAAGTATGGATTAAGCACTTGTGTGGCTTTATTGCGGAGATGTGTGTTCTTCAATGGATGATAGAAGAGAAGATTAAGAACACTTGATGTTTAGACTTAGAGGATTAGAGAAGAGAAAACAGAGGAAAGAAAGTTTGCAAGATGTGAGGAATACAAAGGCCAAGGGTGAGTATTTATAGGCCAAGAGTTCCAATTTGGGAAAAACAATTCGCCTCTGGCGCTGCCCACGCGTCAGCGCGTGGCAAGTGCGCCAGAATCCCGTAATTGTTTTTCCTTGGGACTTTGACGTTTTAAATACCCGCACTTGTTAAACCCCCAATTGTACTTTACGTTATGACATTTCAATCATTCTTATGCTCAAGGTCAACCAACTTAAATAGCCATTTGATAAAACGTTTATGAAGTATTAAAAGCGTTTTGCTTATCTGATATTGTAAAGAGACAAAAGAATTATCGGAAAGGGGCATTTTGGGTATTCCTCAAAGTCTAACTAGCTTAGTTGGGATCCAACTAAAGATTTGAAATAGCTAGTTAGGGTACAAGAGAATATTCTTAGAATATTCTTTTCTTGGAAAGAAAGGGGGAAAAGATTTGAAATTTAAACTTCAAATTCATTTAGCTACATGTTGGATAAGAAGGAGTGAGTTGTGTATGAGTTGTCATGATGTGATAGAAGGGAGCCTATTGATCTTAGTTTGAAATAGAGGGTAGGGATGTGAAGAGGACATTTGGTTAAGTGGCAAGATCAAGGATAGAAAGAAGGTTGTATTTGTTATGATGTTTGTGAGAGAGGTTGTGTTTGTTTGAGATGAGAGATCAATCCAATGGTTGAGAAGAATGAGGGAGTTTGGATTGATAAGGTGGCTTGATCAAGGGTAGAAGAGAAGTGTGTTTGTTGTGTTTGTTTGAGAAACAATCCAAAGGTTGAGAAGAGAGTGTGTGAACTTGGATTGGTGACATGGCTTGATCAAGAGTTAAGATGAGAGTGTATGTAAGTGTGTGTAATTTAAATTCATTAGGGAAGAAGGTAAATAGTGAATATATGGTGGAGAATGTTTTGAAAAGATATAGAAGATCTTGGTTGGGAATGTAGGGAACATAGAAGTACAACAAGTACAAGAGAAGTACATTGTGTAAGGGAATGTGAGTTGGCATATGGAGGATAAGATTTGAGGTTTATTTGGTGAAGGTTTATGTGTATGAAGGTTTAAAGATGAAGATGAAGATAAGGATGAAATCAAAGGATTGATTTGGGTTAATAATCACATTGCCAATAAGAGAGGAAAGAGTAGGCATATGTGATTATTGGATTGTTTAGGAAGAAGATGATTGAAGTGTGTTTAGAAGAGATGAAATCACTTGTTTGGATAAGAAGGATACACAAGTGATTGGGAAGAATGGGTAGAAGGATTGTGTAGAAGGAGCATGGACTTGTACATGTGAGGAATATATGTAAGTTTGTAAAACATTTGTATGGGTAAGGAATTGAGAAAAGTCAAAGTATGACTAACTTCCAAATACCACAAACTCAATTAGTAATTTAGACTTTAATCCATGATAATCAATAATGGATTTGATCACTAATAATCTTGATGCAAACAAGCTAAGTGTTTTGCATCTTAAGTAAAGCATATCCCGTAACGGGAAAGGATGCGTTTACGCAAAGTGACCTTTGACTTAGTTTGACCAATAAGGGAGTAAAACCCGTTACGTGATTAGGAACAACGTAAATCCGGATTAAGGTCAAATGATTACTTTTGCTTGCTGGTATGTTAAAAATATGATCATACTAGGTTTAGAAAGAATTCTCGGCCTTGACTAGAGGCGTTTGATAAAAGATTTGAGTTGTCATTTTATAGAGAAACAAGAGGATTCATTTTTGCTCCTCTCTAAGTCTAAACCTCATTTGAAGTGTTTCCAAATGCTCAATTATCATGTACATACCTTTATTGAAGTTTCCACATGTGTCGGATAAGAGGAAAGTCGACAATTGTTAAATCCACAAAATGGATTTCGCGCGTTGGACACGTGCTGACGCTTGCCCAACGCGCTAGATGGTGAAAACCGGTTTTTCGGATTTAGGCTACCATTTGTGATTTTATGTTTTGCGAACGTTTATTTGTCATCGTTAAAACATAAAGGAGATCATAGTCAATGTTGCACCAACATATGCTCTAAGCAACTAACTATTTAGTGTTTAAATTATAAACAAAAAATCAATCATGGACCTAAGACAAAATTTCCATATATATCACAATTAATTCATACAGATTATTGGAAATTTTGTGCAATTGTAGGAATTGAGTCATACATGGAAATGGGTTTGGAGGTACGGAGTGTACACCCATCATATCACTGGTTTTCCCTGACTCTTTTAGTGGTTAGATTAAATGGGCGGTTTTAACTTTAAATGTTTGTAACCACCTTGACCTATTAAATGGGCGGTTTTAACATTAAATGTTTGTAACAACTTTAACCTATTCAAATGACAAGTTTGGCTGCATTAAATGACCATGTTTAAATTGGACATGTAACTACTAATTCCTACAATTATAGAGGCTAATTATGGAGGCTCATCAATGGTTGCTGCTGCTATGAAATACATGGCTTCAAACTTTGCCAAGCTTGACAAGTTTGAAAATGTGGACTAGGAGATGGCAAAAGAAAATGCACTTGTTTCTTTCCAGCATAAGTGTGGTGTATGTGCTCACTACTCCTATTCCTGAAGATGGGGAGAATGCTACCATGGAACAAATCTGGAAGAGGAACAAGTGAGACAATGATGACTATGGTTGCAGAGGTTTAATCCTCAATGGTATGTCTGATCCTTTATTTGATATTTACCAAAATGTTGAATCTTCCAATGGATCCATCAAGTAAGAAGTTCCTTGTAAGTAATTTCACAAATTACAAAATGACTAATTTAAGACCAGTAATGGAACAATACAATGAACTTCTTGGTATACTTGGAAGATTTACACAACACAAAATGAACATGGATGAGGCTATTCAGGTCTCTTGTATCATTGACAAACTTCCCTCTTCTTGGAAAGATTTGAAGCACACCTTGAAACATCAGAAGGAGGGGTTAACTCTTGTTGAGTTGGGCAGTCATCTGCGCATTGAGGAGTCCCTCAGGGTACAGGATAATGACAAGCTAAAGATCAACAATGTTGTTGGTCCTTCAGTTGTCAATATGATGAAGCATAACAACTCCTTCAGGTACAATGATAACAAGGGTAAACGTAAACATCAGGACACCAAAGCTGATCCTAACAAGAAGTCTAAAGTGAATTGTTGGAAGTGTGGGAAACCTGGACACTTGAAAAAGGATTGCAAAGGTGGAAAAGTTGGTAACAAGGCCAATGGTTCAGGCACAAATGGTTCAGTGAATGATTCTTCCAACTCACTAAAAGGTCAGAATATGTTTGATAAATCTCTTCAGGTTTATTATGTTACATATGTATCTGAATTATATTTTGTGCAGGATGATGATGTTGCGTGGTGGGTTGACTCAGGAGCAACTATGCATGTGTGTAAAGATAGATGTTGGTTCAATACCTATTAGTCACTAAATAATAGATCTATTCTTTATAATCATTTCTTTAAAATTGAAAGGAACAATAGAGTCAACAGTCCTAGAGGAAGCATGGACCGTGGTTGTGTTAGATCTTAGATTTAGTTTCTAGAACATTCGTTACCTTGTTTAATGTTTTACATTGTTCCTAATATTAGGAAGAATTTGGTTTCAAGTTAATATTTTTGCGAATAATTGTATGTATATAAACATAGTGATTGAATCTAAATATATTTGTTCAATCCAATCATGGCCGTTGGTTATGGTTTTGGTTATTTGAGTTCTAATCAAATAGGTTCAAGCTTAATATTAGTTAATGATAATATTGTTGAGCCTATATGACTCAACCTTTAAACTGATATGATTCAATCCATACATGCTATACTAGCATAGTTCACTATAATAGGATGAAAAGATCAGACTAAGGATGGGTTAATCCCAACCTTAGACATGGATACTGAAAATGCTAAAGACTTGCATGATGACCAAAATAACTAAGAAACCATTTCAAAATGTGAAACGTAAAACTGAAGCTTTGGAGTTGATCCACAGTGATTTATGTGATTTGCATGTTACTCCTTCATTAGAGAATAAGAAATACTTTGTGACATTTATTGATGATGCTTAAAGGTTTTGCTATATTTATTTATTACATACTAAGGATAAAGCATTAGATAAATTCAAATATTCAAAACTATGTTGAATTTACAACAAGGTCCCTGATGCAAAAGAATCAGGACTATATGAGGATGTGCGAGTACATGTATACACTTATTTTAAGTCTGTAGTACATCATTCCATGAAATGATTGCTCCCTATACTCCACAACAACAATGGTATAAGTTGAAAGGAAAAACATAGGTACTAAAAAGAAATGGTTAATTCCTCGTGTTGTCCTACACAGACTGAGTCAACGGTTTCTGGGGTGAAGTATGTTAACAGCTAGCTATATTATTACAAATAGGGTAAGTCCTAATACAAAAGGAACAGGAATTACCCTTAGGAACTCCTGGACTAAAAGAAAACCAACATAAATTCTCAGGGCTTTTGAGGTTGTATGAGGCGTTGTAAGACTCCTCCGATCCAAAGCTGAAAACTTTGGGTAAAAGAGGCATTGAATGCATCTTTGTCGGATATGGGGTGAAAGAGGCATTGAATGCATCTTTGTTGGATATGCTGAGCATTCTAAGGCTTTTAGGTTCTATATTATTGAACCTAATGAATCAGTTTTAATTAACTCAATAATTGAATCAATGGATGCTATCTTTGATGAGAATAGATTTTATTCAGTCCCAAGACTAAGTCTTAGAATTCCTAATAGAACTGAAGACATTGGTGGTTCAGTGGTCCCTGAAGAGGTTGTGACTCAACAACCTGAACCTGAGACTAGAAAATGCAAAAGGAATAGGACCCCAAAGAACTTTGGACCTGAATATCAATTATACTTGATTGAAGGAACAAAGGACGAGGTCTCTAACCAACACTCCTATTGCTTTAATGTTGAGGATGACCCCAAAACATTTGATAAAGCAATAAAGTCTAAGGATGTTGCTTTCTGGAAAGAAGCAATTAATGATGAAATGGATTCCATCTTAGGCAACAACACTTGGGTGTTGGCTGATCTACCTCCAGGTTGCAAACCTCTTGGTTGAAAATGGATCTTTAAAAGAAAACTGAAGGTAGATTGAACTATTGAAAAGTTCAAGGCAAGACTGGTCATTCAGGGCTTCAAACAAAAGTCAGGATAGATAACTTTGATACATATGATCCAGTGGCACGTATCAACACTATTAGATTGCTGATTGCATTGGCATCAATTCACAGTCTGATTATTCATCAGATGGATATGAAGACAACATTCCTAAATGGTGAACTAGATGATGAGGTCTATATGAACCAACCACAGGGCTTCATCATGCCTGGCAATGAAAACAAGGTGTGTAAGCTGATTAAGTCTTTATATGGACTGAAGTAGATACTTAAGCAATGACATCAAAAAGTTTGATGAAGTAGTTTTGTCAAATATCTATTTACTTAACCAAGCTGACAAATATGTATATAGCAAATTTGATGAATCTGGTAAAGGAGTCATCATTTCTCTATATGTTGATGATATGCTGATCTTTGGCACTAAAAAAGTTTTGGTTGACCTGACAAATGAATTCTTGTCATCAAGGTTCTCTATGAAGGACATGGGAGAGGCTGATATTATCCATGGTATAAGGATTAAACATGAAAGTAATAGGATAGCAATTTCTCAGTCTTATTATATTGAGAAGGTGCTGAAGAAATTTAATTACTTTGATTGCACTCTAGTGAGTACTCCTATAGATACAAGTGAGAGGCTGATGCCTAATAATGGTCAGGTTGTATCTCAACTTGAGTATTCTAGGGTGATTGGCTGTTTGATGTATGCCATGACTTGACAAGGCCTGATATTGCTTTTACAGTAGGTAAACTGAGCAGGTATACAAGTAATCCTCGTACTCAGCACTAGCAAGCAATTCAGTAGAACTGTAGTACTTGAAGAAAACCATGTACTATAGTTTGACATATACTAGTTATCTATCAGTCTTAGAAGGTTACAACGATGCAAGCTAGATCAGCAATACTAAAGAAAATTCATCTACCAGTTGCTGGATATTCTTGCTTGGTGGAGGTGCAATTTATTGGGCGTCCAAGAAGCAAACTTGCATCACCAGCTAAACAATAGAATCTAAATTTGTGGCTTTAGCAGCTGTTGGTAAGGAAGTTAAATGGTTGAGAAACCTGATCCTTGAGGTTCTATTATGATCTAAACCTATAGCACCTATATCTATCCGCTGTGATAGTGCTGCTACATTGGCAAAGGCTTATAGCCAAATGTACAATGGGAAGTCTAGACACTTAGGTGTAAGGCATAACACGATTCATGAACTTATCATGAATGAGGTGGTATCTATAGAGTTTGTGAGGTCTCAACAAAACTTAGCTGATCACTTGACGAAGAGACTGGCTAGAGACTTGGTTTTAAAGTCTGCTGAAGGGATGGGTTTAAAGTCCAACTTAGTCGATGAATGCTAGGACACCCAACTCCCTACTAAGGAAACTTGGTAGTTGATTTCAATGTGGAAAGCTGAACGTTTAGTGGACTGAAGCACATGTTTTACAATCATCCCAAGGATGTGCTTGGAACATGCTGAAAAGGAGGATGAAGACTTTACTTCTTAATGATTAATTTATTTGAAAAAGTGCTTAGCAGGAGCATGAATAAAGAGGAACCACCTATATAAATGTTAAGGTTTTGCCACTTAAGGGGGGAGCTCTGGACATTTATGAATTAGATATGGACACATGGCTTGTATAGTGTCAAGAGCGTTTAAGTGTTTGAAAACTTATGCGTATTTTATCTTAAGGCATTCAAATGGGTTGAAGGGTTCAATTCTTAAAACACCCTGATTCTTGAATATTTAAACGTGTAATGTACTAAGACGAAAATTCTACCTCAGGATATTTTCGTTTATGTACATGTTTTGTTTTATGTTTAATTTTAATGCAAAAGGAAATGTACTAAATTGGAGAGTATTGTTGGAAATTTAGTACAATTATGGGAATCGGGTCATACTTGGAAATAGGTTTGGAGGTACGAAGTGTACACCCATCAAGTCATGGATTTCCCATGACTCTTTTAGTGGTTAGATTAAATGGGCGGTAACCTTTATTGGTAATTAGCTAGACATTGATTATCTTCACCTTGTTATGGGCCAACCACAAACAACACAGATAAATGCGAATTTTCATGTGGTTTATGCATCTTTGATAAATTAGTTGAGGTAATTTATAATTCAAAATATAATGTGTTATATATGGCTAAAAAACTATAAATGTCTAATATCTGTATTAAAAATGGTGAAACTTTTATTTTTTTGGAATAAGTTGTATTTATTTTATTACATGCTTAAATATTCAAATTAGTGTTGAATCACATGTGATTTTTCATGCAAATTTCGACAACATAAAAAAACATTAAAAAATAGTTTATCAAAAGTAAATCAAAATGCCCATATATAAAAAAATAATTTAATTTTAAATATATACCAAAGGCAGGAGCTCCGATGGAATATTTTATAATAAACCCGGATCCGCTTAGATTATTTTATATTAAAACTCGGATCCCCTACCCGTTTGGATTCTTTCCACCCACCTCTACTCACATTCGACTCCACCCGATTCATCTACTTTGCTCCATCCGATCTGACTGTCTTTATCTGTTTCCACGTGGGGCTAAGTGTCGATTGCAAAAGTTATACCATCATGTGCATATCCAGATCAAAGAAAAAGTTGTAACTATCTCTCTCTCTCTCTCTAATTTTTTTATGATAATTTGGGTATTCAAATTTGGGTTTTGTTATGTTGGAATTTAGGGTTTATTTATGGTGATGGTTTCGATGGTAGGATATTGATTCGTATTTGGTTTCCGCTACTTCAAATGAACAAGGTATTAATGATTTTTAGGTTAGATGAATTGGCTTATGATTCTTTGTTGTTAGAAGGGTTAAGTGAATTGGTTTTTTTGCCATTAAAATGGTTATATGCTTTTTATTTGACTGGGTGGTATTTAAGGTTTGATTTATATGGATTTTGGTTCAAGCGTGTATTTATTCCACTGTTTGATGTGGATTTTGATGGTGGGACAACCGGTCAGGTTTGCATCCATGTTGCGTGTATAAATGCACTCTTAGAATTGTGCCATTAGTTGGCGGGGCAGCACCATCAGAGTGGTGTTTGCAGCCACGGTGGGTTGGGCACCTTTTGTTGATGCTTCATTAATGCTTGGTTTCCCCATGTTTATTATACTGATGTGGTTACTATAAAGCGTAACTATGAATGAAAAGAGGTTGTGATGAATTTGAACAAGTTTTCTCAAAGCCAGTTCATGTCTTGGCGGGGTAAACTTGCGGATGTATCTGGTTTGCTAATGCTTACAACATGTTTGCTTATGCTTACAGTGACGTTTGATGATGTTTAAATCTGTCTTACTTTGATGGTAATTCTATTTGGTGCAAAAAAACAGTAGTTTGTCGTTATAAATTGAAGTTATATATTTTCCTAGGCTGTGATGATCCTTTGACTATGTTGTGTTGTCGTGGAAAGTGGAAGGATGGCAAAGTGCGAGAATCGCTCGCCTCAGCAACCTCCACTAGCCAAGCCGCGACATCAATTAATCTGAGCCACTTTTATCACGTATTTGTTGAACAAGAAACATAGATCGCCTTTCGGAAACTACAATCAAATTAATCAAATATTTCCAAGCTCTCATAAAGGAAAGTTAAGCAACTTAAAACCTTCCTGTGAATTATTCTTTTTTCACTTTGGTAATAGTTCATAGTATAATGTTATTCTGCATTTCAGGATGATGTAAACGAAAATGGAACAATTGACTACCTTGAGTTTATAACTCCTACCATGCGTAGGCTCAAACTTGAAAAAGATAAGCATCTATACAATTGCTGTTGTTATATCTTTCATTGTAGGAATTATCTAAAACAGTTGTATTACTTCCCTTTTTTAAAACACCTTAAAATATGTACTTAATTGTGTTTGAAATTATGTGCAGCTTTGACAGACATACGATGGCAAATTGTGCATGGGACATGTACCAACTTGAGAAAAGGTAATTAATGAGTGTACTAAGCCGTTGTCTCAATGATTATGTGCAAAAATGGCTTGTCACATCACCAGCTGCTGCGTCACTGAGTTTGAATGCTGAACTTCCCCAAACAATGACAATGGCAAACACAAAGTGAAGTACTGTTTTTTTACACTCAGTGTTTTATAGTGATATGAAATGCCATCGAGTTAATCAGTCGGCCTTCTACACCCGCGCCCGCCAGAATGCCTTTTTGGTTCGGTAAGGAACTAAATCATGTTAGAGCGTATACGTTTTAAGCAGATTTATCTCATGGAATTTGTAATGGTGTAGACACATTTAACTCCTGAGAGCCAACATATATCTAAGCTTTGAACTCTTTATAATGTAACATGGGCGATGTTTTGTTGAGCTTTATATTAGAATATGTATTTAATGATTACTGCCGAGTTCAGAACTTTTATAATGCGAATTGAATAAATTAATGTTAGAGTAACAGTGTTTGTTATTATTGCCAAATGTATTGTGTTATTTATATTCTTTGACTAAGATTTATATATGCTGACTAACGCACGAGTCATTAGGTCATGGACTTTTTGGGAGAACTTAGTATCTATGGCTCATGAATAGTAAGGCTGCCATATTTTTGTTGTGTATCCGGGGGGTTTGGATGTTAATGTTGCTGCATATCCGTAGTAATACATGCGTCCCGTATTATATCACTACAGATATTGTTCTTTATAGTTAACTAATTTGTGTTGTTGCTGATGATGAGTGAGGTGACCTATTTTGCTTTTTAAACGAATGTAGATTGTGCAAAAAAACTAATTAGTGATTTTCCGGATCATGCTTTATCTTTCTTAGGGTTGCTGTTAAATGTGGCGTCTGGGCATGTAATATAAAAAAGTAACATTAACTGCTTTGCAGGGAATACTACAAATGTGTGTCATCAAGGACGTTCGGCTACGAAACGTGTAGAAGCAGTTACCATTCATGGACCCTTTGTAGCCCCCTTTGAAGGTGTATGGGTCAATTGGTGTGGCCAGTCTATTTTTTTTCCATTTTTTGCTAATAGTTTCTCGAGTTGTAATTACTCATTATTACCAATCTTTCTCTTTATAGGAGGAGTGGCGACGAGGCCTAGGCAATTCTTGAGTTCCAGCAGGAGGTACCAGTTCTGTATCAACCAGCTTAAGACCATTGATTACTATTATGGTATTTTAAATGTTTACTCTAATTTTTTTTAAAGTAGACCTGTTGGACCCTTGGAATCTGATATATGGTTTATCAAATTAAACTAATCAGATTCCATGAAAACAAAGTGAGTTTTAAACAGATATATATGAAGAATATAAAGAACACGTTTAAAACACACATAAGTACTTTTCAACGTATAGGTTATTATTAGAAACAAATAAAGAATATATGACACACCTTGCTTGCGGAATAACAAGGTGGTTGAATGATAATTGGGGTGTTATCTCCTTCGAACTTATTCTCTAACCAAAGTTATGAGAAATAAGAAAACAAACTAATCGACTAGAACTGAAGCTTCAGCTTCAACATTTTCTATTCAGTTTGTTTGAGAGATAAATGAACTCTTTAATGTGTTTCACATTAATTGGAAGAGATAGCATTTACTCTGGGAATCCCTTTCCTTTTATAGGCAAATGGATTAGGGTTTACAAGTTAACCTAGTACACGTGTCATGCATTCAATGGGTGGTTGAGATACCATTTAATGCAGACATGCTCTAAAGTATTAGGTACAGTCCTTTAAGGAAAATTGTTGTACTTATATACTAACTTTAGAAGCACATTTTCCCAAGGAGATTGATTTATTCCTTTTGACATAAAGCAATTTGTTTCCCGCCTTGTAAACCTTCTAGAAGTGAAACAAACGTTTCAATTTTCTGTTAAGGAGATAGACAACGTTCAACTTGGAATTGTCAACCAAGCTGAACTGAAGCTCTTTCCAAAGGCCTTCTTCAGTTTCTGTACCGCTGCATAAACTGAATTGAAGATACTTCCCAATCTTCAAAGAACCTAAAGAGTTGAAGCTGAAGAAACTTCAGCGACTCAAACTGAAAGACTTCAGCTTGAGTAACACTTAGGGGATTTTATGTTTAAATCTACTAAAAAACTGAAGGGCTCAGGAACTGAACCCAACAATCTCCCCCTATTTGAATATACAAATAGCTTAAGTTAAAATCAGTTGTAAGTGAGCAAAACAACTTCTTCTTACACAACTGATATAAATTAAACAACATAAACTGATAACCATTCATTCTAACTTTAATTACATTACATTTACAAAAGATAAAGTTATTACAAATGGTTTTCATTCTACTGCCTTAGCTGCTCAATGAACCTCTTCTTCATGCTAAACTTGATGACTTGTGTTTCTTTGTTGACATGGAATGGTCTTTTAAGTCACTGGTTCTTTTTCTTTTCTTGTTTGCTAACTCATTTAGCTCATTCAGAGGATCTTGTTCTTTGAGGGGTTTGTTGAAGTCAATCTTTAGTTCTTTTTCAGTTTGATCAAGGTATTCCATTCTTGTATTTATCAATCTATAGATGGTTTTCCATCCTTTTTCTTTTCTATCAGGACAAGTTTGTACAACCTCTCTCCATTCAGCCAAATGTAAGTCACTGACTTTAAAATTTGCAATGACTTTAATTGTCCCATCTTCCCTATATACTTTCAGTGAGATAGGGCTCTTTTGTATGAGAACATCACAGTTTATGATCTTTGAGCTGTTTCTTCTTTTCAACATCTTGTCACAATATTTATCAAAGAGTAACTTCTTGTTGTGGTATTGTTCCACCATATCAATGCCCAAAAGATCAACGAATTCATTTTGCAGGTTTGTTTCAACATCCTTAGTGGTGTTCTTCTCCCCCTCAGCAGGTGAAGCGGTTGCGTGACTTGCTGAAGGAACATTATTACGTATAGCTCCTGATGCATTTTCCACTGCAGTGGCAAACCTGTTCAAGGTATCAGTAACCTTGTTCAATAGACTTGGAAGGGAATCTAAAGTCTTGAGCTTTTCCTGAACTGAAGATACTTGACTTGGTAAAGCTTGAAACTCCACTGGAAGTTCCCATTGAATATTCTTTAGTTCAAAAACCTAGGATAAAAGACTAGAGATAGTGGAAGTGAATGTCTCTAGTTTTGTTGGAATTTCTTTTAAGTCCCCAGGTAGCTCGATATCCATGTCTTGAACATGCTTCTTTATCTCTTTAATTTCTAATTCAGTGAATTTTGATGGGAGCTCTTTTAGTGCGTTTGGTAAGCAGCTGGAAAAGTCATGTCAGGCTAAAAGCTTAGAGAATTCATGTTTTAAAGAGGTTACCAGAAGATCAGTAAGCTGGTTGATGTCTGGATATAAGGGCCTAGCTTTCAGTGAGGCAACTTCAGCTTTAGCTTTTGCCTTTTGTTGTTCTAGCTCGTTAATCTGAGACTGAAGTAAGTAAACTTGAGCTATTAACTCTTGAATTTGAGCTGATTTTGGAGATGGAGGATGTGGGATTGAAGTGTATTCAGGTACATCCTGAGAAGTAGCAAGAGTATCTTTATCTTTGTCAACTTCCTCTTCACTCTCATCTGAAACAATGATTGGCTCATCTTGTGGGGAGTCAGGAGTGAAGAAGGCAGATCTTGTGTCTTTCAAGAGATCTGATAAATCCTCCAATTTTATTTTCTTTGAAATTTCATCAGCTCTGGACTCCTCATTTATACATGAATCAGTGTTGACAATTTTTCACCCATCTTCAGCAGATTTGGTTTGATCTACAATAACACTTGGATTAGTCTTTGCAAATATGTGATCAATTTAATAGTTTTTGGTTCCTTCATCCATACCCTGTTATGAAGGTATGGAATCATTAAGAGCATAATTTTCAGGATCAGCTTCAGCTGTAGAATCTGCTGAAGCATCATGTCTTGGTGCAGACTCAGGGTGTAAATGAAAGAAGCTGAATAAATAGGTTCAATAAGAATTAAATGTAGACATACCACTACTGAGCTGAGGGTGGGCTCTTTCTTCACTGGTGGCCCCTAAAGATGTTGGGCCACCAACTGCTTGTTGTGCCTCTTTATGCATTTCACCAACCACTGGTGTGGGAGGTGAAGGATGGCTTGGGATTTATCCTTAGCCAAACTGGACAGAGTTTCTTTTTTTGATTGGCCAGTTTTGGATTTGGATGCCTTAGTGTTGGACTCAGATGTATGTTTAGAAGATTGTGTTCTTCTGAGTCTACTTTTAGCTTCAGGATTTTGCCTTGGGGAACCTCCTTAGTTTGTGAGGAAGGTTTTGTAGCTTTGGAGTCCATAGGTGATGACGTACCCTCCTCTCTTTCTCGGAGGCCTCCCTTTCGAGCTCGAATGGGATCTTCTCCTAATTGTACTTTAGAACCTTCGAATAGTTTCGAGTGGCATAAATTTGTCTTTGAGATGGTTACCAGTATGGGAATCCGCCACGCGAAGGCCCCAAACCCTTCACGATAAGGCCTTCCATGAAACAAGGGCAGAGGCCAGACTTATTTAAGTCAAACACCTATGATCTACCTATCCACCTAAGCTTTCCCGCCAAGGTAGAGAACATGGTATACAGTTCTTGCAATCACCTCTCAAAATGTGGGACACCCCCACGATCACCGGTTTTGTGCTAGGCCTCGTTCCATCCTATTTCTACACATATAAATAGATGGCAAGGTCTTCAGGTATGACTAAGACTTTCACACACTTATACATACTTACATACTTGCTTTACATCTTAAAAGCACAAACTTACTCTCACGCCAGATGTGATTCGCAGGCACACCCCATGCGCTTCACTTAACGTAGTGTTTCTATTTGTGTTGTCACAGGTTATCCAAGACTTAGCAATCCTTCAAGCATCCCAAGCTCTTTGATCCTATCAAAGCATGATTATGCCTATATTTGCACAATCAGTGGTGCCATCCATGGGACCTGCAATAATTAGTCCCGTCTAAACCAAGTCAAATAACCTCCAAACCACTTCACATACTTTTCCGGCATGACTAGCGGAAGAGAAATGATGCCACCACCGGGTTTCTCGACACCACTCCATATACCTAACATCAATACCAATGAAAGACCACCTGTAACTACTACTATATTTACCGCCACTAACTCTAGAAATATGCCATTTGCTTATCGTGCTTCCACTTTGACTGATCCTACCCCTATGATTAGTCCCGCTTTCATAGATGCCAACTATGAAATCCTCGAATCTCTCTTAAGAGATAGATGAAGGCAGATACACATTGAAGATCTCCAAACAGAACTAGAGTATTTCAGTGAAGACTACGATGAAGAACGTGAGATGGAACCAAGGCTTGAACAAACTAGGGAAGTCACTCTACCTCTTCGTACAAGATCACCCAATGTTTGCAGACAATGTGAAAGGGTAGTAGGGTTCGAAAAAGCTTCGAACAGGGAAGGAAGCAGAACTAGAAGGAATACCGAGGGTAACAAACCTTCAGAAGCTGGAGCAGAGGAAAATGGAAGGCAATAGATGAACCTCCCCTTACTTTTGGCAGCCCACTTGGGAAGGGCGAAAATGGCCAACCTCTACAATCCTCCTTGATCTCTGTCCATGGAGGCCGTCAATCCTCAATTAACATAGAAGGGAATCTCCCTACTAACGACACGCTCCTCTCACACCATGCCCAACCTTTCATACCTAGTAGTGCACATGTACGCAATGGATTTGTACCTACTCATGCTAACCCCTACTCCCAACCATCTGCGGGTATTATTAATGGACAAACCCCAAGCTTCCCTTTCTAAACTCATACTGGTAATTCCTCCGTTGAGGGAACCTCTGTTTACCCTCCATAAGGAGGGTACATACGCCAAACTTTCCCAAACAGTAACGTACCTCTGTACAACAGGTCCACGTATCCTGTAGCTATCACCACGAATAACTACCCCTTCCATACGCAACCCATGTACGCACAGCCAAATATGCCCGTATGTTCGAACCCATACCCTGCATGTCTTTTTGCAAATCCAACAGGATCTGTGACCCCTTTTGTTTGCTGGATTGAGGACTATCCTCTCCTAGATGGACTGAAAGTTCCTTCCCATGTTGGTTCTTACGATGAAAAGGGGGATCCTGATAATTTCTTACACCTCTTTGAAAGAGCCATTCGCATGCAAAAATGGCTAATGCTTGTGGCCCGTCACATGTTCACATATGCCCTCAAGGATTCTGCCTAAATATGGTGGAATAGTAAAAAAGTAGGTAGTATTCTCAACTACAAAGACCTAAAGGCAAAGTTCTGATCACACTTTAGCCAGCAAAAAAGGTTCACGAAGACGCACTTGGCAGTTTACAGCATCAAACAAAGAGAAGGCGAGAGTGTCAGAGCTTTCGCCACTAGGTATACAGATGACACCTTACAGATTTTGGGCCTACATGAAGACCATCGTATTTCTAGTTTTGTTCATGGTTTGAGAACAAGAAACTTGGTTGAACACCTCTCCACAGACCTTCCATCCACTTACAAGGGTTTGATGGAAAAGACCTATACCTAGATTGAAGCAAGAGAAGTTGCCACTAATGGAGCCCCGAATGATCGGAGGGATAACTTCGAAAGGTCAAGGAAATCCTCCCGGGACAACGGTAGGGGACAGAAAAGTAGAGACAGGCTCTCCCTTACAGGGGACCTAATCACGGATTGCTCTCCAGCCTATCTAAAAGTCTAGGATGTGGTGAAAAACGAGATAGTTAAGCTGCTTGATTCCAGACTTATTTACCCAATCTTGGATAGTTTGTGGGTTAGCCCTATTCACGTTGTACCAAAGAAAGGAGGAATGACTGTAGTTTTGAATGACAATAATGAATTAATTCTTTCTCGCACAGTTACATGATGGTGAGTTTGCATCGATTATCGTGAACTTAATGATGCAACTCGAAAGGATTATTTCCCCTTCCCTTTATCGATCAGATGTTGGAGCATTTATGTGGGAATGAATATTACTGCTTTCTTGATGGATTTTCAGGATTCTTCCAGATTCCAATCGTACCCGAAGATCAAGAAAAGACAACATTCACCTGTCCTTATGGGACTTTTGCTTACCAAAGGATGCCTTTTGGGTTATGCAACGCACTAGCTACCTTCCAAAGATGCGTGACTGCAATCTTCCACAACATGGTAGAAGACTTTATGGAAGTATTCATGGATGACTTATCGGTATTCGATAACTTTTTTTATTGTTGTCTAGCTACTTTAGATAGAATGCTTGCTAGATGTGAATAAACCAACCTAGTGCTAAATTAGGAAAAATGTCATTTTATGGTAAAATAAAGGATTGTTTTAGGACAAAAAATTTTAGGGGCCTAAGGTCGATAGAGCTAAAATCGATGTGATATTTGCCATACGCAACAAATGTAAAAGGAGTTAGAAGTTTTGTGAGGCATGCTGGATTTTATCAAAGATTCATAAAAGGCTTTTCTATGATCTCTAAACCAATGACTAAACTTTTGATGAAAGACGCGAAATTTGATTTTTCTGACAATTGCAAAAAAGCGTTTAATATTTTGAATGAAAAATTAACCACCGCGCCTATCATAATTTCGCCCGATTAGAATGTACCCTTTGAATTGATGTGTGACACTAGTGACTTCGCTGTTGGAGCCGTTTTGGGACAAAGAATAGATGGGAAATTTAAACCAATCTATTACGCCAGTAAAACTCGGAATAATGCCCAATAACATTACACCACCACTAGAAAATAACTTCTTGCAATTGTTTTCTCTTTTGATAAGTTTCGTCCCTATCTTGTCTTATCAAAAACTATTGTCTACACCGATCATTCTTCTTTAAAGTATTTATTTAGTAAACAGGATGCCAAACCAAGGCTCATAAGGTGGGTTTTGCTTCTTCAAGGGTTTGACATCGAGATTAAGGATAAAAGAGGGGCTAAAAACTTGGCTGCAGACCATTTGTCAAGACTTGAGAACCCAGACTTAGGAACATTCATGGAAAAGGAAATCACTGATGAATTTCCTGACGAACATCTTATGGTATTGAAAACCAAGCTTAATAACGACGAACCATGGTATGCAGATTATGTTAATTATCTCGTTGGAAAAATTGTGCCTCCGAATTGGACACCTGAAAAAAGAAGAAGATTTTTCTCTCAAGTGAAGAATTATTTTTGGGATGAACCGTACGCATTCAAGCTATGCCCAAGACAATATAATGAGACGATGTGTTGCTGAAAATGAAATCTTTGAAATTTTAGCACATTGTCATTCTGGACCAACTGGGGTCATCATAGTGCGTCGGTGACTGGAAGAAAAGTTTATGAATCTGGATTCTTCTGGCCTAGTATCTTTAAAGATACCAAAGATTACGTGATGAGATGTGATGCATGTCAAAGGTCAGGAAACATATCATCAAGAAGTGAGATGCCTCAGAACAATATTCAGGTATGTGATGTATTTGACGTATGGGGGCTAGACTTTATAGGACCCTTTCCTAACTCGAAGGATAATAAATACATCTTAGTAGCGGTTGATTACGTATCAAAGTGGGTCAAAGCTCAAGCACTTCCTACGAACGACGCTCGCGTTGTGATTAAATTTTTAAGAAGGCTATTTGCAAGGTTTGGAGTTCCTAAAGCATTAATTAGTGATCGGGAGACACATTTTTGTAACTCTCAATTAGAAAAAGCCTTACAAAAGTACGGAGTAACCCATAAGTTGTCAACAACATATCACCCTCAAACTAATGGGTGGACTAAAGTGACCAATTGATCTATTAAACGTATTCTCGAGTGATCAGTTGGATATAACCCAAAGAATTGGTCTGAAAAATTAGATGATTCATTATGGGCATTCAGAATCGCCTACAAAACACCCACAGGATGTACCTCCTTTGGATTGGTTTATGGAAAAGCTTGTCATTTGCCTGTGGAGATCGAACATAAAGCATATTAGGCGGTAAAACAATGTAATATGGATCTCACAGCAGCACCAAAAAACCATTTCATGGAACTCAACGAATTAATATAATTAAGAGATGATGCATACGAGAACACCTAGATCTACAAGGAAAGAACTAAGAGATGGCATGACTCTAGGCTTTGGGGAGATAAAAATTTCAAAGTTGGAGACATGGTATTGCTATTTAACTCTAGATTCAAGATGCATCCGGGTAAGCTTAAATCAAGGTGGTACGGTCCAATTGTGGTAAAAACTGTGTACCCATATGGGACCGTGGAAATCACAAATAAGAACAGAGTCAGTTTCAAGGTCAATGGACAAAGGTTAAAGAAGTATCACGAGAGACATATTGATGCAGAGGTGGTCGAATTCGAAGATGATACAACATGAAGAAAAGCTGAAGAAAAGTCTAACTTAAAGACTTCGCTATAAACAAAAGTGCTTCCCGGGAGACAACCCGGAATGTTATTTATTTTTATCGAGTCTGTCTTCCCAGACATCAATACGGCGTATCCGCTCCATACCATACGGCGTATTGATTGTCTGGACGTTATTAGTCTTTACTTTTTATGCACTTTAAAAACATTATTGTCAGTTCTGGCAATACGACGTATTCATGCACATGATACGATGTATTCACCAGACTGACTTGAATTTAGTTTGTTTAGTTTAGTTTAAATTAACCGTAGGTACCAAAAATAAGAATGCACGTTTTTCCTATTATTTGCATAGGACCTCAATGAAAGAAAAGAAATCGACGAGTTGGTTGAAGTATTTACAAATCTGGAGGTGTTGGAGTCTTGAAACTTCAAGGTGGTTGTTCAACACAAATTCTTGCTTAATAAACTCAACATGGAGAATCTACCAAGCAAATATCAGGGGATTTTCTCATTCTAATTCTTTTAAATTCCCGTATTTAATGTTTTATCTATACAACGAGAACGTTGTATAATTCAAGTGGGGGATGGGAATTAGAATGTATACTTGTCCTAATTTTCACACTAAAATGCTTAAAATATGCTTAAGTTTTAAAAAAATTTCAAGCATACTTTTGTGAAATTACATGTTACATAAACCGTACACAATAACCCTTATTAGATATTGTGAGGATTTAACCTATCCGTTTCCAAATGTTTACCTAAATTCCATAAAATATGAGTGTGTCGGTGATGTAGTAGACTTTAGAACTTGGCTTGGTATATCTATTCGAGATCACAGTGATGAGTACTATGGATTTAGATGGAGTAACTTGTTTAAATTGGTAAATTTTAGGATTACACCCAAAAAGCCTATACATGTTGTTTATTAACTAACTACACTGGTTAGTTAACCCCCGTATAAACCCTTTGTTTACTCTCACTTTAAGAGTAAGATACCCCTAGAACAACCCGTAGAGCCAATCCTTTAGGAATTACACCAACTTGTTTATTTCGTTACACCTTTACACCTTAGCCTACCCTGTTAGATTAAGTTTATTTTACAGTTGCTAGTTGCTTAATGTGTAAAGTATGTATTTCCCGAGTCTTGTGTCAATTTTGGTACGGTTGGAAGAAATTTGCACATCGCAAATGGGAATGTATAAAGTAGTCAAAACTCATGTATTTTTACTACCATCGCAATTAATGGTACGTCCGAAGAATGAAGAATTATCGAAGGAATTATCCGGAATTATTATGATCGTGAAGATGGTGAAACTACTCCGAGTTTCGTATATAGTTAGATGTTTGAAAAAAAATCAAAAAAATTAGAAAAATCGCAACAAAAAAGAGAAGGAAAGTTTGAAGATAATCGTTTCGCAACTACCGAAGGAATTACACGAAGGATCGATTATTCGTTGATACAAATCGACGATGTAGAGTATTGTATAAAGTGGTAGATATCGCCACTTGCCTTGTAAAGTATGTAAAGTATGGGATGATTGGGAAGTTGACCGTTATGGGAACGCGAACTTAGGTTGTTGTTTTTATCAATGATCAAGACGTTGTAAATAGGTGTGTCTTTATCATGGTAACGGTCGGGAAAAGTGTGTAGCAACTTGTACTTAGACTTAATCTATTTGTTTCGTAATTTTTATTTAACAACAAATTATTTCCCTTTCTAATCATTAACCATGGTTTTTACGCAGAATGAGACTTATACGAGCGCGCATGCTATTATGTCCTTACCGGCCATGTATGCAATTCTCATCTACCCTTTTGGTTTCTTACTATTGGTGAAAAGTAAAGATCCCTACCCCTATATCATTCTTCATCCTAACCGCTGGTTAAACTCGAAATGAAGGATAGATCGAAACAACTTGTCTAATTCCGTCATTATGCTATGTTTGTGTGCTTTTAGCTTGGTGTGGTACTTTTGGTGAAAGATTGTAAAAGATCAACCCTAAGCCTTAACATTTAGCTTAGTGGTTGCGAGATTTGTAACCTGCCAAGATTATGATAGAATACTGTCATGACCGACAATTCCGCGAATTAGTTACATGTTACCACCATATATTGAGTTGAGTTGATTTGCTGTTTTTCATCTTCCTATTTCGTGATGTGTTTGGTTGTGTACTTGTAATGGATCAAATAAATCCTTAACGGAAAATATCCTTAGGGATACATTTTTGTAAACTTCTAAAGGCTACTTGAGGACAAGTAGGATTCAAGTGGGGGGATATTTGATGACATCAAATAACATTTATTTTATAGCATTATTTATCCCATGTAATTAACCCATTTTGTAATTATTGCAAAGAATTGTTACATAATCGTTGTATTTAAGAATTGCATTAATTACGGATGACTTGGTGAATATTACAAAAGGCTCGCATTCTGAGCTTAACAAAAGATATTTTGAAGATTACTGTTCGACAACCAATAAGGCCATATTCCGACAAGAAGATACGGCGTATCTGTCCTGCACTGCACCAAGACGACAAAGAAACAAGATCAATACCCACGTACCAGAGAAGAACCAATACACCGTATTGGAGATATAGTAAGTTGCATATTCTGGAAGATATCAAACGTGGTCCCTACTCTAAGAAACCCCCAATACGCAGTATCCAAGACATTGGATACTCCGTATCGAACCGACTCCAGGCCTTATAAATAGAAAACTCAAAAACGAGTTTTAAGTGTGCTAAATCATATTCTCGATACCTAAACCACAAAAGTCAATTTTCAAAGGAGAAAAAGAGTAGAAGAGGTCTCGCAATGCATTCCAATCCATAAAAGACAGCGTGTAATTTCTTTAATACTTTGTAATCCGTTCCAGTTTCTGGATCAATCGTTTAACTTCGTTATTTTTACCTTGGAGCTATGTCATTACTCTATTATAATTATCGATGTTGAAGGCTAATACCTTCGGGTATTAGTCATTATTATGAAGATCTGAATGTTTGGTTTTGTTTATATCTCCATTGCTTAATTTATCATTGTATGTTTATCAGTTTATACTTGTTTATGTGCTTAAGTATGCGACCTATCATTCAACTAGGTCTAGTCCTACATATTTAATACGCTGCAACTTTAGTGTTGTTTGGGCGTAGGCTGAGTGTCCGGGATAGCTCTCTATATTGCAATTTATATATCTAAAATCATAGGATCACAAATATTGACCTATCTTTTCCCTTTGATTGTGAGCTTAGTTGAGCCATAAGGTGACCTTGGAAGCAACGAGTACATTCTAATAATGGTAAAGACTTGGACAGTAGACAACTAGTTATAAAGAGGTCCATTAAGCATACTTGGTAAAGTCTCTATGAGTTAGGATTAACAAGATTCACCATTGCCTTAATCCCTAAGATAATTATATCAGCAAATAAGGATGCTTATATGCGGATCTTTAATTGTGACAAAAGTTAACGTTCTAGTCTTAGGTGAAGTCTCGCCTAAGTCTAAGAATGATATACCAAGTCGAGACAAGTAATCATTACAACGAATAAACAAACAACTTCTAATCGGATGATGGCTAATACAGTTTTCTATCATAAGGCTTGACCGCTCTTTTATCTTCTGTTAATTTGCTTGCGTGGGTTAAAGTGTCTTGAATTGATTATAGTCACCACCAAACCCGTGCCAGTCTCTCAGGCTGAAAACTGATGCGGGGAGAATGATGCAATTATGCCTTCACCATATGTCATGTTTCGTGGTTTTGTAGTTTTTGTAGTTTCGTAGTTTATGTTTATATTTGTCTTATATCCCACATCGCCCTAGAAGGTAAACATGTAAGCACTCCTTCTCCATAAAAGAGGTGCACAGGATTTGGTGTAGGATCTGGTTTTATATAATGTGTTTAATATTTGATATTGGGTAATAAAGCTTTGCTTTAATCAATTCATTGCAGTTTTGCTAAGATTCTTTTAATAAATCAGTATTCGTTTAGGGGGGGGATGGGGGGGGAATCAATGATTGTTGAGTTTGTCTAATTATCGGTAGTTACTGGGTGAATCACGATAGTTGGAAATGTTTTCTGGTATTCAGTGAATCAACAGATCCAATTTGTGTTATCATGTTATTAGTCTAGCAATCAGAGTTTGGTATCTCTACTTTGTTTTAATTACGTCATACGTGTGCTTCCTTTATTTTCACTACATCCGTTGATAGAAGAGCCAAAGTTCCCGATTAAGATGCCTCCAAGGAGAACCAAGAATATTAATGATGTTTATGAGTGTATTATGGCAAGAATGGAGGAGCAATTAGATCAGTTTATTGATCAATTTGCTAATCGAATGAATGATATGATGAATCTAAGAAGATGTAAGGATCGTAACGGTCGAAGAAGCAAAGACGAAGAATTAGGAAATCCGTTCTTTGAGGGTGATTGTTCATCTTCTAATGAATGGGGAGATTATGGTGTGGCAAGTGACGATTATGAAGGAGCCCCGGTATTTGATGACGATTATAAAGAAGCCCCAGTATTTAATGATGATCAATTTGAAGAAGAATTAATGCCGGTTTATGATACCGATATTGAAGATGTCATTGAGGAGGAAGAAGGATTTGTTGGGAAAGGAGGATTTGGTGAGGAAGAAGAAAACATGGAAGACTTGTAAGTTTGTGGCCAATGAACTTTGCTCCTTCAATGATACAAACACTTTACGTGTGTGTTTTGTTCGGCCCAACCATGAGTCAAGAAGAAGAGGTCATGGGCTCGGCCCATGACTTATTTCGAGACCTTGTGGCTTATTTGGTAGCTTATCTTATATTCGGGCTTATTTTCTAACTTACTTTGTTTTTAAGCTTATTTGAAAATATTTATTTGGTGGTTTTGGGCTTTTGTGGGTTTCGGCCCAACAAGGAAAAAGGAGACGAGATCTAGGGCTCGGCCCAATAAGGGATTCATGGGTTTTGGTTGTTGAGAAACCGACTTATTTCGTGTGCTTATTGAGTGTTTATTTCGTCGTTTAATTGGTAACTTATTTAGTTTTGAACTTATAATCTAAATCGGATAATTTCTAGTTTATTTTGAGACTTTGAGCTTGTTGGGTTTCCGACCTAATAAGAGTAATAGGTTTCGGCTTATTAAAGCGTATTTGACTCCGGCTATTCTTATCGGATATTTTCTAACTTGTTTGGAGTTTATTTAAAGAACTAAAAAGGTTTTGAAACGAACAGATCTATTTTTGAACGTATTGGAGAACTTCCGAGCTTATTGGACTCGCAACCTAATAAGAATATTAAGCCATAGCTTATTTTTCGTGACTTATTTCCTTGGACTTGAGATCCCTGTGCTTTGGTATAACGTATTTATTTTATTTGGACTTGAAGGCTTGTTTTGGACTTTGGGGGTCACGGCTCAATAAGCTAAGATAAACTGTGGCTTATCTTAAGCTTAGTTGGTCTCGGCTTATTCCCTTGAACTATATTTTAGCTTAGTGTCAACTTATTTAAGTGAACTAAAGAGAACTTATTTTTACGATTAAGTATTGGAGAACCTATTTTGGACCTATTTGGAAACTTAAAAAGATACTAGTGGACTTATTGGGTCAAAAATCCTAATAAGGTACCTATACTATAATTGTCAATGTTATCGGGCTAACTAAGAAGCTTTAATGGGCCATAAGGCCCAATGATATAATGAACTAGAATGACACTTGGATTTTGGGTTAACTATTGAATTTTGGGATGAGCTTGTACTCGAGTAAACTACAACGGTTTGGATAATTAATGAAAATATTGCTTTAACGGGTCGTCGTGAGAAATATAAACTTAGTGTTTTGTTGAGAAATTTTTGAAAGTGGAAAGTGATTTAAATTAAGATTTGGAGCCTTGGGGAAACTTTTTCAAATGAACGAATCATGTGGAAATTTTATAGAACTTGTCACACTTAGAAAATATCTTAGAAAAAGCTTATTTTCATGTTGATCTGACAAAGGGATAAAATTTGGATTTTATTAGTCGTTAGTGCCAAGGTTGAAACGAATGAACTTAAACATACTAAATAGACAAGATTTCATACATACCCTTTTAGCCCGATAAGAAGACGAATTAATAAAATATTATTATTTTAATATAAAATGCCTTATTACGTATTCATCGTGGAACTATTTATTGATGCGGGGAGAATGATGCAATTATGCCTTCATCATATGTCATGTTTCATGGTTTCGTAGTTTTTGTAGTTTCGTAGTTTATGTTTATATTTATCTTATATCCCACATCGCCCTAGAAGACAAACATGTAAGCACTCCTTCTCCTATAAAAAGGAGGTGCAAGGATTTGGTGTAGGATATGGTTTAATATTTTGATATTGATAATAAAGCTTTGCTTTAATCAATTCTTGGCGGTTTTGCTAAGATTCTCTTAATAATCAGTATTCGTTTGATCAACGATTGTTGGAGTTTGCCTAATTATCGGTATTCTTTTGAATCAACGATAGTTAGAAGATTGTTTATGGTATTCGGGTGAATCAACAGATCCAATTTGTGTTATCTTGTTTTTAGTCTACATCAGGTTGGTATCTCTTCTTTTTTTAATTACATCAATTCGTGTGTTCCTTTATTTTCTCTACATCAGTTGGTATCAAGAGCCGAAGTTCCTGATTAAGATGCCTCCAAGGAGAACCAGGAATATTAATGATGTCTATGAGCGTATTATGACAAGAATAGAGGAGCGATTAGATCAGTTTGTTGATCAATTTGCTAATCGAATGAATGATATGATGAATCTAAGAAGATGTAGGGATCATAACGGTCGGAGAAGCGAAGACAAAGAGTTAGGAAATCCGTTCTTTGAGGGTGATTGTTCATCTTCTAATGAATGGGGAGATTATGGTGTGGCGGGTGATGATTATGAAGGAGCCCTAGTAATTGATGACAATATTGAAGAAGCCTTAGTATTTGATGATGATCAATTTGAAGAAGAATCGATGCCAGTTTATGATACCGATATTGAAGATGTCATTGAGGAGGAAGAAGGATTTGTTAGGAAAGGAGGATTTGGTTAGGAAGAAGAAAACATG
>BQNB010019199.1:0-15091 GCA_026074375.1 Tanacetum coccineum
GATACTCGGGTTTTGGCTTAAACCCGCAAATTTTTAAAAAAATGAACCAAAAGTGTTATACCCGGTAAAGATAGTGGACCAAAATTGTAGTTTCCTCTTTAAATTAGATAAGAATGTTTACTGCATATATTTAGTGTACATAAAGGAGTACATTTTAATTAATGTATATTTTGTAAAAATAACATTTTACACTATTTTAATATTATTTTAGTGTAAAATTTTTAGTGTTAATATTATGCTTTTAAATAGGTTGATAGTTAAACTGTGAGCAGTATAAACTATATCGTTCCGAACACGACTTGTTTAATAGACCCAATAAAGAGTTTTGCTACATCCACAAACAATCCACAAACAAACATCCACAAACATGTGTTGTCTATGTGTGATTGGCTAAATAAAAAAGAAGAGAGAGAAAGTGTATCAAAATACACCGATCAAAACATCACAACACATGTTTGTGGATGTTTGTTTGTGGATGTAACAAAACTCCCTAAATAATGCTTCGATCATGATTCAAAATCCGTTTAGATCCAACCTTAATCCTTTTATTTGCATATATCCAGTCGGGCTTTAAGTTTAAGGCGGACCTGGCTTATTGCAATTTTTTTGTGTGGCTCATTTGGGTAATTGATTCTAAAATATAAATTTGAGGTCATTTGTCAACAAAAATTATGTCCACATAGCGAATTAGTGAAGGCTTGTTTGCGCATAGATCAAGGGAGATGATTTGTACACACAATATTTTTGTCATCTATCACTAATATACAACCGTTGATGCACACAGTACAACACACAAATGCATATTTAGTGGTGAATGGCAAAAAGAATGTGTGTAAAAATCACCTCTCATAGATCAAATTACAATAATACTTGTAATTATGTTATCATTAGCAAATACTTTAAGGGTCAAAACCAAAGTTCCAAACATCTAACTAAAGTAGCCCCATTTTAACGTGTGTTACTGTGTTTATTCAATTTATAAAGTTTTTGTTCAACAGTATCTCTTGTGTATTGATTGATTACTTTAATTAAATATTATTAACTAGAAAGTTTTTTTTCCAAACATATCTCTCGTGTATTTAATGGTCATTTTATTTTAATATTATTATTTATAAACAATAATATATAGTTCATAATCATATATATTACTCTTTTCGTCTCAAAATTATTGTTCACCGATAAAAAACATACAGTTTAAGAAAAATGCATTTATTACTACTTTCTCATTTTTACTTTTTGACAAAATGACAATTTTACTTTTAGCTAATTTATTAAAGTCTACTTTCAAGTTTGTAATAATCATTTCAAACAAGGGTAATATAGTAAATTTGATCAAACTTCCCTATCTATTTTTAGTAAAGGACAATTAAATTAAAACATTCCAAAAATAAAACGTGGACAATAAAAATTAGACGGAGAAAGTAGTAATAGTAATATTGACTAATATTACATGCCATATAATAATAGTAATATTGAGTAATATTACATGCATATAGTGTGGGTAAATATCAAATAAAAAACAAATATCCTTGAGAATGATATATTATACATGTTTTTTTTAAGTTCTCAAAATTTTTTGAAAAGAATCTACAAGATCGGGTATGTTGGTGTATAAAAAAGTTGTGAAGAAAGTTTTTTAATTTCGAGTTTTTATACGTATTTTTAATGCACAAAGAACGAAATTTTGATGCGCAAAAAAATTCTGATGCACAAAATTTTCAATGTTTGATGCTCAATAAATTTTGGTGCAAAAATTCAAAAGAAGTTAGGTACAAAAACGAATTTTTTATGTACAAAAAAGCGATTTAATGCGATTCTGTGCATTAAAATTTTTTGTGAATTAAAATTTTTTGTGTATCAAAAATTCGTTTTTTGTGCATTAAAAAACGAATAAAAATTCAAAATTAGAAAAAAAATTTTGCAAAAGTTTTATGCACCAACATATCTGATCTTGTGGAATTTTTTGGGAATTTTTAAAGAACTTTTAAAAAAAAGATATCTAGTGTATTCTTCTCACGAATATTTGTCTTTTTATTTTAACATTCTCCTGTATATTGTATACCTATTACAATCAATATTCTTGCAAAATATAGAAAATAGTTTATTCTAACACAGATACAATGAAAGAAACTCCGATTTACTATAATATATTATGACTAATTCACCTTTTTACAGCTCCCTTTCATTATCTTGGTGTTAAAGTTGAAAGGCATATGTCAAGGAAAAGTTTATGGACTGAAGTTATTTGCAAGTTGTCTTCTCGGTTATCAAAATGGAAACTTAAAACTCTTTTCATGAGTGTTCGTCTCACTTTAATCAAATCGGTTCTCACTGCCATTCCACTTTATCACATGTCCATGTTCAAAGTGTCCAAATGCGTGTCTGAAAAATGGAAGCGTTTCGTAGGAATTTTTTTAATGGTGTAGAAGGTCTCGGCAGTAAAGTGAACTGGGTTGGTTGGAATCATGTCTTGGCTTCTAAGGAAAAAGGCGGTCTAGGGGTTTCTAGCTTATTTGCTTTAAATCGAACTCTTCTTTTCAAATGGTTGTGGCGCTATATTTCTCAAATTCCTTCTTTATAGACTCGGTTTATCACAACCATTCATGGTTCTCGTGGAGCTCTTGAAGGCACTTCTTATGCTTCTCGCAATTCTCCTTGGTTAGACATCATTCAGGTTATTTCTTCTCTTAAGACGAAAGGCATTGATCTCCTGGGCTTCGCTAAGAAGAATGTGGGAAATGGCGAAAAGACGTTGTTTTGGGACGATTTATGGATAGGTGAGGACGTTTTGAAATCTAAGTTTCCTAGACTTTTTGCCTTGGAATCGCGAAAAGATATTAGTATGGCCGAGAAAATATCTCATTCCTCTCTTGCTTTCTCTTTTCGTCGTCTACCTAGGGGAGACATTGAAGAGGAGCAATTTATCAACCTCATTTCGTGTACATCAGCCTTCATTCTTCCTCAAATTGAGGATCGTTGGGTTTGGTCCTTATCCTCGACAGGTGACTTCTCGATGAATTTTGCCCGTTCTTTTATTGATGACAAGTTGCTTCCAAGTTTCGATTCTCTTACCAGATGGGTAAAAGTAACATTAAGATCAATATTTTTGCTTGGAGAGTTTGGCAAGATAAATTACCGACCCGTTTGAATCTTTCTCTTAGAGGTATAGACAATCCTGCCATCCTTTGCTCTTCATGTAATACCTCGGTGGAGTCGGCTTCTCATTTGTTTTTCTCTTGTCACATGGCGCATCAAGTTTGGAGTAAATTCCTTAGGTGGTGGGAGCTTACTGATTCGGGGTGTAATACGTATTATGATTGGCTCAACTGGCTTAATAATTCTCAGATGTCAAAAGGAATTAAAGACATTTTCGAAGGCGTGTGTTATGTCACGTGGTGGACTCTTTGGCGCTTTAGGAATCAATGTGTGTTCGGTAAATCTCAACCTCGAAAGAACTCTCTTTTTGATGATATTGTTCAAATGTCGTTTACATGGTGTGCTAGTCGATGTAAATCCAATTTCAATTGGAATTCTTGGTTGAAACGCCCTAGATACATTAGTTTGTAATTTTTCTAACTTTTTGCTAGTTCTTTAATAATATCCGCCGTTAAAAAAAATCTAATATTGCTTTATTCCATAAAATGATTGTTCATGCAAAACTTGAAACCTTTAAACCAAATCATGTTACATATTTAATACCAAATGTTACAATCATTAAACCACGTAATAGTAATATTGGGTATTATTACATGCCATATATAATACCGTATATCGATTACAATCAATATCTTTACAAATATCGAAAATAATTTCCACTAATACTGATACATGGAAAGGAAACACCAATTTAATATACGTACTAGTTCACTTTTTCTTGTTTTCATGCCCACGAATTGTTTTGTTCCGGATTTGAATATTATCTTTTTCCATAAAATAACTATTTACGTTAAACTGGGATAGTTGGCTTCAACACACTCATTTAATTTCCTTGTAATTGTCTAGCTCCTTGCTAGTTTTTCTTTTATAAAGTTGTCGTTCAAAAAAAAAAAAAATTCATGCCAAACTTGAAGCCATATCTTCAAAATTGAGCGTAATAGCATGTTTATGTTATAGTTGAAACCATTAAAACAAGGGATAATTCCATTTCTGGCCCAAAATGCAAACCTAAAATGCAACCCTAAGCTCAGGGACATTTTTCCCAAAAGTAGCCCGGTTGCCCCAAAAGTACAACAGTTGCCACAAAAAGTACACCAAGTTGCCCTAAAATGTGTACTTTTTTGTCACGTGTCAAATTCTGCCCAGTAGCCAAGTTGCTTGGGTCAGTTTTGGAAAAAGATGTTCATGGGCTTAGGGTTGCGTTTTTGGTTTGGATTTTGGGCCAGAAATGGAATTATCCCTTAAAACAAATGATGTTATCTATACTATTATATAAATCATTTACAATGTGGGCCCTATTAAAAATTAAGATAAGGAGGTGCAATCTTGACCATCCATCTTATTTTAGAAAATCACATCATAGAGTGATATGTGTCACTTCTTAATTAAAAAATCATTTTTATTTTCAAATTTGACATATCTTTTTATCTATTTATTTTATTTATGATTTAATTTCACCGTATTTTTTTAAAATTTCGTGATCTTTAATTCAATATCCATTTTAATATATTTTTATAAATTTTTAGCTTTTCATATTTTTTGTGGGTTTATTTTGAATTTTTTTAACAACTTTAACTTTAATTTGAATACAAACTTGATTCGTAAAAGATATATAATTTTGGAGACAATTTTTGATGGGCAAAAGAGTGTGTGAGTCTTTATACAAGCGAGAATGATGTTAATATGATTTTGCGGGAAAGCTACGGAAACCCAAACAAACGAATTCTCTAAGCGGGTCGGGAATTGCGGAGCGAGTTGGGTTAGTAATTTTTATCGCCGCCGCTATGCGCGGGTATCCAACTAGTGTATAAAAAATCACAAAATGATCAATATTTAATCTCAATTATGGTTAAAATTAAATTCACATTAATTTTCAAGACTTTTTACAGTAATAAAATATGATTATGTAATAAATGTGCAAACTTAAAGATACTCATACCTTGATTCCATTAATCACATACCATTATATTTCTATGGATATATAACAAGACACAAATCAATACATTTTCTACTCATTCTAAGCAAACACAGAAGACATACAATGAAATCCCATCCTCTTGTTCTCTTCTTTTTCATGTTACAATCAGCTTATTCACAACAAACACCTTTCATATCTTGCTTACAAGACAAAATAGGTTCATTAACTAACATACTCCATGCTCCTACAAATCCATCTTACACACCAACATTACAAGAATACATCAAAAACAGCCGTTTTAACAAAACCACGACCTCGAAACCAAACTACATTGTTACTCCAAACAAGTTCGCTCATGTTCAAGCCATTGTCATTTGTGCCAATGCTAGCAACATGCAAATTAAGATAAGGAGTGGTGGCCATGACTATGAAGGTGTTGGAATATGGCAGTCGAATAACACGAATACATTACGAATATGTGAGCCTATTGGGGGCACACACGTTAATACACGGAGAACACGTTTTCAAGTATAGTAGTTTCGTTTTTTCTACATTCGTTAGTTGAAATTTTTGATTAACTGGTATATGTTAGTTGTTAGTTATAATGATCTGTTAATTGCATAGATGGTCTTGTTAATATCACATAGATTTAACTTTAGGGGTAATGAATGTTGGATTATGGTAGTCGAAAGCACGAATACATTACGAATATATGTGAGCCTATTGGGGGCACACACGTTAATACACGGAGAACACGTTTATACTTCACGTTGATAATAAACCAAGGACTATTAATGAACAACACTCGAACTCTAAGGGTTGAACCATTGTGGCCGGTTTCAAGGAGGGTTCGAGTAGGGGTATTTGTTCGGCAAAAGGATTGAGGAGAACAAAAGAAAAGAGAATTGTGTTGGGACTAGGACTTGTATCCTAGTTTGGAATTTGGATTGGATTAAGGTGTTATAAATACCCATCTCACCATTGCCTAATTTATCTCACACTGACACACACATTACTAGATCTCCTTGCCTTCTGTTTTTTTGTCAGCCGAAGTTCACATAGAATTCTAAAAGGTGGTTTGTTTGGTTTTCGGTCTTCATTGTACAACCGAATTCAATTAAAGCTTAAAGCTTTAAATTGTTTTGTTCGTTCTTGATTCCTCCTTGCTCGACACTCAAGAGTCATACACGAGATGTTTGTTTGATATCCTGTTCGAAGGTTAAAAAATCCCAAAAGGGTTTTCGGGTTTTGCATTTATTCGATTCAAGGTTATTCGGTTGAGTAGGGTTTTATAAACCCTAATTCGGTTCATTGGTTTTTCGGTTTTTATTTTTATTTTTTTTATATTAGGGTTTATTAATCCTAATTAGGTTCTTGGATTATTCGGTTACAAGTCAAGGGTTTGCGTGGTAATCGGTGTTAGAACAAAGGTTGTTAGTTAGTGAAGTTAAGCCTAGCATAGCTTACGTGTTCGGTTGACGTGATTGTGTGAGCAACCGTAGAGGCAATTTACTTTAATTGCTTGTTTCGTTTTCTTGATCAAATTATCAAAGAGGTACGCGTTTCTTTTACTTCTTGTTTAAGTGTTAACCATATGCTATTACTAGATCCAAATCCGCTGCGTACTCGTGGCTAAACTAGTTACCTAGGTATATAAATCCCAACAGTGGCATCACGAGCCAACTCGTTTTAGCTTTATGGGTTACACGTTTTGTTTTAATTATACGCCTAGTTTACATGCCTATCATTAAAACATAGTCTATGATCTGCTGCGTTTGATATTTTATTTATGTTTTACTAGAAAAATATGACAACAATATTTAGATTCTTGCCATAAGATAAATAAAATAAGTAGATATTGATCTTGAAAACTATTAAAAGTTAATATAGGTTAAAAAGGAAAATTAAGATTGTTAATTTAGCTTGCATGATTCCTTTTTAATTAATTGCCTATTCCGGCTATAAGACCCACTCAATCACAATATGTGGTGAATGGGGCGATCTAGGCACTTTAGCAGAAAACCTAGTGAGGGTCTTATGGTTCTCCATTTGGGGAAGACTCGCGAGAGAACTCGGATTTTACATGTTTACCTGTATGCTTAATGTCATCTTTTTATGAATCTTAGTATGCATGATTATTTAATGTCTAAATTGTTACGCGCCAAATTTAATATGCCATATGACTAAAAGATGATGTTAAAGTAGTCTATTAATTTTACACGCCTAATGCATGCTCATAGTGACCAACCATTTGTTTCGTGGAAAACTGTTTTTGTAAAAATTAATAAGACTAAACTACTGAAACTTGTTTTTCATGAATTAAAAACTGGACGCTATGGACTCATGGGGTACGCTATCCACATAGACAGGACTATAAGAAGAACGTTTAAGGCGGGTTGTTTTACGTAATTCCCTAAAGAAATAAGGTTTTTAATACGCTTCGCGCTGACCTATTTCTCCGCTTCTTTGCGAGTTCGATTGGAGTTACCGTGAACCATGGAATGTCACTACAGTGTCATTATTAAAAGTTTTTAAATTAGTGTTACAAAGTTGTTTACATGCTTCTTTGTACACGTTTTGACACATTTATGTGAATACCCCTAGAAAATTTAAGTCTATGCCACCCAATCGTAGAACACGTGCAATTGGTTTGAGTCTCTTGGTCAGACCCTGGCCCATACAACCCAGTGGTGATTTCGTTACTTGGTCAGACTTTGACGATTGTCAACACGTTTCTCCTTTGGTGACTTAATACGAGTATCTTGGTCAAGACCATGGACGAGGTCATAAGATGTTAATAAACTGCTTATTAAATTATTACAAGTGCTAATGTTTTGATCAAGTATCATAATCTAAGAGTTGGATTTAAAATGAATTACGACTCGACTGCTTCCTCTTGCCCACATGTTTACTCTGGTCAGACCTTGGGTAATAATGTGGAACTTGCAAGTTGGATATTAGTCTTAATATAGTAAATTAATTTGGGTAGTTAATTCTATTAGAATTTTAATTATCGAAATATACTAATTTTTTTGAACTTTTATTGTAGATGATACCTCAGTCGAAAACATTCGGTATTCAGGAGTTTTCTTCGAGAACAAAAACTTAACTGGGAACCACTTCATTGATTGGTACAGACAACTACGTTTGGTAACTTTCACTGAAGACAAGGAATATTACCATTGAGCGTTCCCTATTCATGTTGCCCTAGTTGCACTACCTGTAAAACAAATTCCTACCGTGGAATTGCAGCTAATGCTGCATGGGTTATAGGCCAAAAGGATGTTGTTGTGCTCATGTTGTTGACCATGTACATAGATATCCAACGAAATCTAGATCATCTTGGTGCTTTATGACTGGCTCCAGGAACTAAAAGAAAAAATAAACTATGTTTCAAAACAAAGCTGATCAGGAACTTCTGCAGACTGTTGAGAGGAATTGCCACTTGCAAGCAGTGGAGGGTCAATAGGTTAGCTCCCACGTTACTTACGATGAAGGGTACTTGAAAACTTTGGAGCGACTCGGTCAACCAGTTGGTACAAAATCTTTCAGTGAGTCTTAATCTTAGTCTCACTCAATAAGGATTTTACCAGCTTTGTGCAGAAATTTCAAATATGCACGGCCTTGGGGAAGACCGGTTGAAGGAACTACATGCCATGCTTAAGCATGCATGAGAATCGCTGCCAAGAAGATGATAATCTGCACTTCATGCAAATATACGGAGCAGGAAGGGTTCACAGAAAATCCAAAAAGAATAACTCGCACAAAGCTGTATAGGAGGATAAAAGGTAAAGGAAAGACAAGATGGGATATGCTTCATAACAATGTTCCTTTTGCTATAAACCTAGACTTCTCCCACACCAAGGAAGGATAACCCAGCAAAGGATGCCATTTGTCACCAATGTGGTGAAGTTGGGGACTGGAGAAGGAACTGTCACGTGTATCTCATCGAGTGGATGAAAAAAGAAGAAGCTACCTCAGGCGAGTTAGCGTCTTCAGGTATTTTCACATAGAACTTAATACATTCCCTAGTAATATATGGATTTATGACACTGGTTGTGGTACTCATATTTGTATTACTACTCATGGTCTACGGGGAAGTAGGAAGCTGAAACCCGGAGCTTTAAGTCTGTACGTGGGCGATGGTCATCGTGCAGCCATTGAAGCAATTGGAACTTATCATTTAGAGTCCATAGTGGATTAGTTAATTGTATTGAACAATTGTCAATATGCCGCCTCTATCACTAGAGGTGTTATTTCAGTTTCGCGTATTGTTTGACGATGGATTTGTTAATGTTTTGTATGTAAACATAGTTATTTCAGTTTCAAAGATAATATTGTTTATTTTTTGGTGTTCCACGTGATGGGCATTTTTGAAATGATATGTTTGTTATAATACAAAAGATAGTTCTATCGTATGCAATTTCTAATAATGAGCAAAATTAATTTAGACTCTTCTTCTCTTGTGGACACTGTAGTCATTGGGAACAATTAGCAAGGAAAGCATTAAAAAAGTTGCAACATGATTGGACCTTCTCATATTCTAATTGACATTGAGTAATTAGGAAATGTGTTTCATGCTTGTTCTTGGAGAAGATGGCATAGAAAACCCTATTCACATCAAGTGGAAGGGCTAAAGATCTACTTGGACTAATTCACACCGATGTATGTGCCATTTAGAATAGTTGTCAAGACAAGGAGATCAGCTACTTCGGTTAAATTCACTGACGATTTTCAGTCGTTATGGTTATGTTTACATGCTGAAACATAATAATGAAAGTGTTGAAACCTTTAAAGGTATTTCAAAAGAAGTAGAAAACCAAACTCGGGAGATCCATTAAGTCACTCGTTATGATCGTGGAGTAAATATATGTGTCAAAGTTTTTGGATCATCTAAAGAGCATGGGATCATTGCCATCGCCAATAATCCCCTAACACTACAAAACAATGGTGTGTCAGAGAGGAGAAATCGAACACTGCTAGACATGGTTCGATCCTTTGATGAGTCAAACTACTCTACCAAAAGGACCTTTGGGATTATCGCTCCTTGAGATGCTGCACGCATTACTCAACATGGTTACATCTAAGAAGGTTGATAAGACACCATACGAGATATGGCATGGGCAAGCCCCTAAGCTGTCTTACTTAAGAGTTTGAGGTTGTGGGGCATTTGTTAAGCATGATACACTTACCAAACCTGACAAACTGGACCCTAGATCTTATAAGTGTATCTTCGTAGGATACCAAAGGAAACAATGGGATATTTCTTTCTAAGCCCATATGAGAACAAAATTGTTTGTTGCTCGGAATGCTGAGTTCTTTGAGTCTAAGATTTGGATCTGAAAGCAAGTGGGAGTGTGGAAGATCTTGAAGAAATACAGAAGTAGATTACAATCCTTCTGTAGAACTAGTTAATCACGAAGTGGATGATCAATAAAATGATAAACCTCAAATTTAAAACTAAACCCAAAATCTAATTACCACATTACACTCCTACCCTAACTATTTATATATAAAACTAAAATCTTTAACAATATAAAATTTTAACACTTATAACCCTAAAAAATATATCCAATCTTTAAAATCCAACCCTCCCATTAATCATCTCATCAATATTCCAATCCCACCTCCTCCATATACCAATTTACAACTAATCTCAACCACACATAATCCATAATTACTTCATATTAAAACCTCCCCATCATTCTATTCATTATCCTACACCCACAAACCCTTATAACAAACCCCCCCACAACAATACCAAACAAAAAATTTATATATAACCCCCCCCCCCCCCCCCCCCCATCCCCCCCCCTTTCCCCCCCCCCTCTAGCAAAGGGCTTCACTCAAACTACAGGGGTTGATTAATGAAGAAACCTTTTATCCTGTTGTTTTTTTCCAGACATTAGAGCTATAAGGTTTATCATAGTATAGCCGCGTTCTATGTCTATGAGATATGGCAAATGGATGTCAAAACCGCCTCCTCAATGGATCATCTTTCCGAAGAAGTCTATATGGAGCAACCTTGAGGGTTTTGTGAATACAACAATATTTTAACCATGTATGCAAACTTAGCGTTCCTTTATGGAATTAATGCAAGCATCAAGGCAATGCGAATAAGAGATTTGATGATGAAATCCAGAAGTTCGAGTTTGACTCAAAATCATGTATGAGCATTGTGTATACCTAAAGCTAGTGGGAGTTATGTAGCTATCCATAATTCTTTTTGTCGATGTCATATACTATGGGAAAACAACATTACAATGTTACAAGATGTAAAATCCTATCTTGGAAGAAGTTTTGCTATGAAAGATTTAGGGGATGCTGCATACATTCTTGGAATCAAGATCTACAGTGAGGGGTCAAGCGGTTAATTGGTTAAATCAAAGTGCTACATTGAGAAAATCTGAAAATTTTTTATGGAATTTACAAGCGTAGACGATACCAATCGCCTAGAATAAGCTTAAATTGTTGTAAGTCACAAGGTGCTTCAACGCTGCTGAGAAACAGGCGCAATGCATTAATATTCCTACGCTTCCGGCCAATAGGATCTATTATGTATGATGTGAGATGCACTCGTCTTGATGTTGCGTTGCACAATACATGACGGCGATTTCAACAGGAATCCGGGGGAAGAACATGGACTGCCTGTTATAAAATTCTTAAGTATCTTCGCAATACTAAGGATATGTTTTCTGGTATATGGAGGTAATATGGAACGAGAGCTCAGAGTTTCTTGCTACACTGATGTTGGATATCTGACGGATGCTGACGATCTAAAGTCGCAGACTGGATATGTGTTCGTTCTAAATGGAGGTGCTGTTGACTGGAAAAGTACAAAACAAAGTATTTTTTGCCATCACTAATTCTACAGATGCTGAATATATCGCTGATTTGATGCATCGAAAGTAGAGCTGTTTGGATTCGTAAATTAAATTTGGGCTTGGCATTGTTCCCACAATTGAAGAACCCATAAGTATGTATTGTGATAATACTGGAGCCATAGCAATAGCCGAAAGATGATGGAATCACTAAAGATTCGTGGAAAGAATTTTCGCGCAAAAGTTCACTATCTTCGCCGAGGACCATTAGATGGGTATGTGAGAGATAGAAAAGATTGGACACAGATGATAATTTAGAATGACCCTTTCACAAGGTTTTGGCATTCCATAAGCATTCCGATTATACTAGGAATATCGGATTGTAGCCAGCTAGTAGTTTCATGTAACTCTGTGTTTGATTAGTATTTGGATAATTTTGGAATTGTAAGACAGTTTTTAATTTCTGATGAATAAAGATACTTGGGATTTATTTTCATTCATATAACAACTGTTATTCTATATTTGCATGTTTAATCCTTGAATGATTTATCATTCTAAATATGTCCATTGTCGGTTAACAATATGAGAATATTGTTATGTAAGGCAAATGTGAGTGTTGATTATATTCTTTTGAATTTATGCTGGTTCTTTATGTTTTTTTTTTTTTTTCTTTTATTTACTCCAAAATCATATGTTTTCTAAAAGGGGTATGCATATTGGATACCCCAACTTTCGATCATTTACTTTTGGATCCATGTCATGAGTAAAATGTCGATAAATGGTTGATAAAGATTATCCTTAGACTTGAGATGCAAGCAAGTTCTGTATGTGTGGATATCACTTTGTGATTATAGCCAAACGTTGTCCTGAAACAAGGTAGTTATAAAAGCTATTTTTCGGAGTGTATGTGAAGCAGCATGCACAACACTTGTAGTAATAAAGGATTTGTTCTCCATCCTGATATGTGTTTGAAAGATACCTTTGGGCTCCTCTAGTTTTAATTCAGATATTTTTTTTTTTAATGTATGGTCAATTCCATAAGGGTATGCAAGATGATTCTTGATTACATTGGTATATCTAAATTTTTTATATATACGAGAAAACATAATGTTAAAATATATTGAATGATTAGAGATAAATATCTATGGTTTAACGGTTCTGTAACAAAGGGATGAATTATAAGCAAGAAAATTTATAACCATTAATAAAGGATTGTTTTTGAAACTCTTATCTCTTAATATTCCTAATGATAAATTAATTGTAGTGGGTGCTAGTCTTTGGCCAATTATTTAAAATGGGTGTAATTAGTGTTATGGTGCTATCGACTCACAAGTGGGAGCGGTTGGATTATGGTAGGCGAAAGCACGAATACATTACGCATATTGTGAGCTAATTGGGGGCAACACACGCTTATATACACGGAGAATACGTTTAATACTTCACGTTTAATAATACCACAAGGACTAAACCGAGTTAAGATATAAACTTATGATGTATTAAAAGCTGGAAACAAATAAGAATATCCCATAAGGATTAAGGAATCGATTTGGGATAAGGAGAACAAGGAAAAGATGAGGTATTGTGATAAAACTAGGACTTGTCTCCTAGTTCATCTAGTCTAAGGTTTGATGAGTATAAATACTCCTCACCCCTTCATTCATTCCTTGCGACACAAGACTAAATACCTCAATCTCCCCCCCCCCCACCCAGATTCACCTTTACTGTTCTTCTTTAACAGCCGAGTTCGAGTAACCATAACAAGGGTTGTTTAGATTTTCGGTTTACTTGTCCATACATCATATTCGACTAAACCCTACAAGGTTTAATTCGTTATTTTGTCTTCCTAAACTGGACGTACAAGGTTTAACACAAGGTGTTAGTTGCTTTCTTGGTTCGAAGTTAAATAACCCCAACTAGGCTTTTCGGGTTGTTTGAATTCAGTTATCTGGTATTCGGTTAGATTAGGGCTTATAAACCCTAATTCGGTGCTTGTGGTTTTCGGTTACTAGTTCAAGTGATTGCATGGTAATTCGGTTCTTTATTTATTCGGTTACAAGTCAAGGGTTTGCGTGATAATCGGAATTAATACAAAGGTTGTTAGTTAGTGAAGTTAAGCCTAGCATGCTTACGTGTTTCGGTTTGACGTGATTGTGTGAGACAACCGGTAGAGAGCAATTCATTTTAGTTGACTTGTTTTCGTTTTATTGTTCCAATTATCAAAAGGTACGCGTTTCTATTTTCTTTTGTTTTGTCGATTTAACAATATGCTACTTACTTGGTCCTATCCGATGACCACTCATGGCTAAAATAGTTACGGATTACCAGAACTTGTTCCGAAAGGTGGTGGGATAGGTGGTATGGTTCCAAACATGATTGGATCTTGATTTGTTTAAAATAAAGAACTATTTCTAAAGAGTTTTATAAATCAACACTACTTTGATACCAATTGAAAGTCCCAATTAACATGTCTATATGGAATATAACACTTATCTAATATAAGTAACACAAGTAATAACTTTTCAATCATGTAATGCTTTATTGATTAAGAATCAAAGTATTACAATGTGCTATGGACCGCACAAGTTGAATGACAATGTATGATCACCCTTTGAACAAGTAAACTTGATAGAGTATCAAGTTTACAAGCGAACTTATATAGCCAGCTGATAGGATCAGAGGTCTACTATGTAAGTTCGACAAAGGAGTAAATGACTATAATAACAACAACAATAAAAGCGATAATATTTACTCCTTACAACATTCTTTATTTATACTAATACGAGGTTGCGTCCTTACTGGGGGTAGTTGCAATGTGTCAAGGATCTAGTGGAGGACGTATAAGGTATTTAATGAATGTCTAATCTTAGAAACTACCCACCCATACTTTAGTGAACAGTTCTGCCAACTGTTCACTACTTTTACCAACTTCGTACTTGGTACAGACAACTCAAATCACCTTTTGTCGCGCCTTTAGGAGATATTAAGTTTCTCGCCTAAACTTTAGAGAACAGCTTAAGCTCAGCTCGTTCTTCTTCAAAGGGTAATAGGATTGTTAGAGTATTACCACCTCAGACTCTCCTCAGAACCTCAGTGTATTCCTTCTATATACCAGCTGATATCCATCCCAGCTGACGAGTATGTCTTTAAGTAATATTCGACTTCCTTAACGATGTCTTTTACTCGAATACGTTTGATG